>JAZKJV010010237.1:0-268285 GCA_037367405.1 Ottelia alismoides
TCATGACAATTGTATGTTCCACATATAATGGCTTCGCTATTGAGATCAAATATCAATCCAGATCTTGCGGACCTCCCATAGATGTTGATTAAATCAAGACTAAAAATCTAATCTTTTCATTGCATCTAAATCATATTCAGATCACTGTCCAACATTTCGACTAAGATTAGATTAGTTATCTATTTAGAGGAGTCATTAAAATCTAAACCCTTTTCATCACTCCCGTCATGGCTTTAGAATCGTTTATGATCACATCACCCTCAGGTATTTCTAATACCTATACATACTGCATACTGGAAGACCTAGAATAAACTCGGAGTTTTAGATCTTTTTATATTGTCTCCTTTAGAGTTTTATCATTAAGTTTCTCATTTGATCATTGGGAGTCGGTACCAATTATATACTTCCCAAAAGCATATATCATATATAGGTATTGATCATATACTTTCAAAAGTATATATCAAACCTACAAATTTAGTCAACCTTTCAAAGCAAGACGATCGTGTATAGAATTTGATCCCAATATCTCATGAGTGAGCTCATGTCTTTCGGTTCAATAAATGAACCCGTATGATCCCTTTGAGAGATAGTATTACTCATATGCCCTTGTATGCACACCAGTGTACCGGTATATAGACCTTGATTAGGACATCAACCTATCGGTCTACCAAATGTACATACTCAGACATATAGTAATACATTTGTCTCTGATCAGAGGATGCATGCCTATATCATGACAACATATGACATAGGTCTTTGGTAATCTCGATCTTGTTAAGTCAACACTTTGACCTAACTAATGTGACACCTCTGAATCTCTATTCCTATGCAGAGGACATGCATCAAGAGGTCGGTCAAATATCAACCAAAAGAGAAAGGATTTCCATCTCCAACTCAGGCTAGAGATCATCTCTTAATAATCATTTAACGTTGCTTGATGGGTCCACAATCTAAGTCTTTGGATATTCATCCAAGCACCAACCTCTATGTTTCTATAATTGAATCAACAGTTGTCTGATCATTAAGATGGCAATAGTACATAACCCTAATTATACTAATGGGCATATTACGCAAACTAGTTATTCTTCAGTTCAGATCAAGGAATGATATTTGCAATAACATATATTGCATAATGGCTCCCGTGTGATCACATGTCCAACATGCCAAGGCAGGATTGACGAGATGGATCCTTCTACTATAGGAGTTTGACATTGAGATTAAGGACAAACCTAGAGTCAAGAATGTGGTGGTGGATCATCTCTTCTGATTAGAGCATCTTGAGAATTCAGAGACAACAACACCTTTATTGCTTAATTAATCATCCTCAACCCGGGTCAGTTGAGCAGGCATCAGAATGGTGCTGTTTCTAGTGATTAGTCAAAGGATTTTTATTTTTATTATTTTTTAGTTATTTTTAATTTTGTAAGAATGTGGTGGTGGATCACCTCTCCTGATTAGATCATCTTGAGGATTCAAAAACAACCACACCTATTATTAAGACTTTCCCAAATGTGGTGATTCTTGCTATCACCTCTCTCTCTTGGTATGTTGACATTTTGAACTATCTTTTACCAATAAAGTTCCACAAGGTTGGACCAGGCATGGACTAGACACTGTCCAAGTGAAAGCCAAGTTGTACCATTGGGAGGATCCTACCCTTTACCACCAAGGAGGGTAATGTTCCTGGCGTCTGTGTATTCCTCATGAGGAGCACCACAACATCCTCACATATTACTACAAGCTTTAGGTAAGAGGACATTACTCCAGGAGAAGGACAACATAAAAGGTTCTCCAATGTGGCTTTGGTTGTCAACACTCTTCAATGATTTAGATGAATGCCTGAAGTGGTGTACTGACTATCAGAGAATGGGTAGTTGTTGTCATAGAGACATGATGCCGATGCAACCCATTCACTTCTATGAAGTTTTGACACATGTGGCATCAATTTTATGGGCCCATTCTTGAAGTGTCAGGAATTTCAGTATATCTTGTTGATTGTAGATTATGTGAGTCATTAGATTGAGGCCATCCCTGCCTGAGCCGCTGATGCGAGCATTGTTTGCAGCATTATGAGAAGAATATCATATCATGTTTCGGTGTTCGTAGAGGTCTTATTTCTGATTGGGATACTCATTTTATCAGCAACTAGGTAAGGACCCTTGCTAACAAGTTAAGCATAGACCATAGAGTTGCCACTCCATATCATCCATGGACGAATGGCCTTGCTGAGTTTCGAATCGGGAGATCAAGATGATTTTGCTGAAGGTTGTCTCTCCAGACTGAAAGTATTGGTCACAACTTTTGGACTCGGTCTTGTGGGCCTATATGACATCCTTCAGGACTCCTTTGGGTGCATCTCCATTTCGACTCGTTTATGACAAGACTTGCCACTTACTTGTGGAAATCAAGCACAAGTCACTATAGGTTGTAACAAATATATTATTGGATATAGAGAGTGTAGGAGATCAGAATAAAGCAATGTTGGCATCCTTGGAGGAGCTTAGAGATACATACTTTTCGAGTAGCATATAGTATAAGGACAAAGTGAATATAAGGCATGATTCACACACCGTCCATAAGCAGGTTGCTTATGGCTATTTGATGCACAACTGAGATTATTTCCAGGGAAATTATAGAGCAAGTGGAAGGGACCAAATTTAGTCAGAAAGGTGCAAGACAACAACAATATTGACATATCTGATTTGTCTTCTAAGTCCACCATTCGGCTCAATGGTCGGCACCTAAAGCCTTTTCTTGATAATGACCATTCATCGTTGATCATTTTGTGTGAGATGTGCTCTTTGATTCTCATATTTTGCATCTCATACCTGATTTACACTTCCATCTGCCTCTTTGTACATACATGCTTTCTAAATTATTCTTTCAATCTTTTATTTTGTTTAACACCCTAGGTCTCGCTTAGGATTCTTGCTA
The DNA here is from genome assembly GCA_037367405.1 of Ottelia alismoides. Classification (NCBI taxonomy): domain Eukaryota; kingdom Viridiplantae; phylum Streptophyta; class Magnoliopsida; order Alismatales; family Hydrocharitaceae; genus Ottelia; species Ottelia alismoides. The sequence continues at coordinate 2,935 of JAZKJV010010237.1, forward strand.
TACTTAGGATATGCTTTGTACTAAGTATAAGGGGGGAGTTAAACCTATGTTGTTCATTTTTCTTTTTGTTCTATTTCCTCTATTTTGTTTCCTATACTCAGGGACGTCCGACCCTAAGTATAGGGGAGGTAATATATATTTTTCACTTCTTTTATTATTCTCTCACTTGTCACTCAACTGTTGATATTTGTTTCTATACATAAGGCTCTTTTACACTAAGTATAGAAGGGGACAAATCAAGTTGTTGATTTCATGTGCATTCTCTTCACTAGTTTTCCCCTTGTTTTACAGTCTTCTATACTTAGGATTACTTGATCTCAACTATAGGGGGGATCTCTGACTTCCATTCAGTTAATTTCTTATTCTATGAGTAAATGAGTATAGGATTCTTTTCACTTTTCCATACTTAGCACGAGTTATGTCTTCCTTTATCGCTCTTTGATCACTATAAGGACATTGTTTGAGCTAAGTATAGGGGGTGTCATATATATTGTATATATACTTTAGCCATAACTTGTACTTTGGGGTTAATAATATGGCTATTATTTATAAAATTGGAATAAAAGTGTTTCGAAAAATGTTTGAAAAAATGTATGCAAATTTTTTGGTAAAAAATTTTGCAAAACTTTTTGTAAAATGTTTGTAAAAATCTTTGCAAAGTTATTTTTGTACAATTTTTTTTATATATTTGTAAAAATGTTTTATTTGAAAAATTCTTGTAAATTGTTTTTTTTATCAAAATCATGTATAGTGTACAAATGTTTGTAAAATGTTTGAAAATAAAATGTTTGCAAAAACCTTTTTGAAAAACTATTTGTAAAATATTTGTTAAACTAGTTTTGAAAAATGTTTTGAGAAATTTTGTAAAAATGGTTTGTAAAATTTTTGTAATTTTTTTGTAAAATATTCTGTCACGTGGGATATAAATTTTGTGTATATAAATTATTTATACATACATGTTGTAGAATCCTTGTAAATAAAACCTATACTTATTTATAGACTTTTTAGATTAAAATATTTATATAAAATTCTTTTTATATAAAATCCACTTGTAAAACTTGTACACAAAACTTGTAGATATGTACATATTTTGTAAATACTTGTAAATTCCTTTCTTTCTTTATTAAAATTCCATAAAAATGTAAAAGATATAATCCATAAAAACTTGCAAAAATTCATCGAAAAACTTTTCAAAAAGATTTTGTCTTTCATTTCCTTTCTTTTCTAATGTTTTGTATATATGTTTTGCATGTGCATACAAATTTTTCAAAATCATTTTTGACATGTAAACTAGTCTGGAATAAAATTGCCGAATGGAGCTTGGTTATGACCTTAATCCACTTAATTTTTGAGGAACATTATAGGATTTGGAGTTGAGACTTTTCAAGTCTTAGCGACTTACTTCTTTTAGTCTACAAGGCTATGTTCACATGTCATCTTAATAGGTCTACGTAGAATAGTTCAAGGCACGCATGACCCTTACAAATAGTGGCTTGACTTGGAAACACACTTTACGTGTAGCTCTTCATGGATGAGGTGGTGAGGAGGAAGAATTCTTTAGCTTGGGGTAGCACACGAGTGTGTTACAACTAGTGGAAACACTTGTCCTCGTCTAGTAGCATTGAGTTCTAGCGACAAGATGTTGTGGGGTGGCAATAATGCTTCAATAGAGGGATAGTCTATGGGCTTAAGAACAAAAGTCCTTATTTACATGCTGCACATGTTGTATATATATGTTGAAAAAAAAATCCAAAAACTCCAAAAAAGGGGATATGCCATTTAGAAAATAAAATGCATGCCGGAGTGTATATAGTTGAATAAGAAAATCATATGTAATGCATTGTCTCATCTCCAAGAAGCTTGCAGCTGGAGACTTGGCTACACTGGTCAAGCTCTAACGGATACATAGCTACATTGTCCGCTGTCCATTATCTTTTTTCCCCTCTCCTTGAGCTGGTTGCACTTGAACTTAGAAGGAAATACCCTGCTCCTTGAGGAAAGAGTTGCTAAATTGGGGTACTATAGTTACCTTGTTGTGGGAGGTTGTTTCTTTGCAATTTCCGAGGTGCGAACTATATATCATGTACACAGTACAAGTAGAAATTCTTAGTCATAAGAGCTTTCTTATGTAGACTTGTTCTGACATGACGGTTGAGGCGACCTGAACATAGAATTGTGGAACTTAAGGGTTGTTGAGTCTTAAATCTATTTCCAAATAAGGTTTCGCCTAACTAATAATTCAAAGATTTAACCGATCTCTATACTACAATTTTACGAAGACACGTTTAATAATCAACAATAATTCACCTTTCTTCCTTTTTCTTTATTTTACTTTTGTTTTCACTTCTTTTTCAAAAAAGTGTTTGTTATGAGACTAGCAAAGGTAAAGTAGAGGGGAAAGATGAATCCATGATTTACATACTTTATTCTTTTATATTAGCAGAAATCCCTATGCAAAATAACTGTAAATATATAGTAAATCCAATAAATTACCATTATGTCTGCTTTGATAATATTGTGAAATTAAAACTTATTTATACAAAATAAAAGAATAAAGATTAAAAGAAAAGGAAAATAAATAAAAGAAGATTGTAATAATGTAATAAATACATACTGACCTGAACCCTGAGAGAAGGTCAAGTATTGACCTTATATACAAGGAATAAAGTAGGGAGAGATAGGGGTCCTTATTTATTAAAAGAGAAAATTTTCAAAAAAATATTAAGTGTATATATCATCCCCTATTTATCGTATATATATCATCAATAAAAAGATCTCAAAATTAAATTATTTCTTTAATAAAATTATTAATAAATTGTGTTTAAAAGTGATAAAAATAATTGCAAAATTAAATTGTGTACAGTTGTACAGTTCATATACATGTATATATGTATTTATTCATTTACTTATTCTTTTTATTGTATATTTATTATATATATATATATTGCATTTTAAACACTTGTATATATTTCTAATAATTAAATAAAAATTAAAATTAAAAAAATTACAAAATAAAATAAAAATAAAACTAACTCTTCGTTGAACAATAGCACTAATTATGTATATATTACACAATAACCTAATTTAATAACAAGTGTCATTAATCTATAAAAATTAAAAAATATTTTTATTTATTAAATTATTTTGTAAATAAATAAGATATAAAATTTAGTGTATTATGTAAATAAAATAAAATAAACAGTTGTAGAACATAAGTATATTATACCTATACAGACTAACATATAATGTATATACTATTATATATGTGTTACTAAAATAATTAGAAATCACAAAAAAATAGTTTATAAAATAACTAAGATTTTTGGTTTTATTATTTTTATTTTAAAATCATATAATATTTTAAATTTATTTTTCTTTTATTTTTTGTAAATTCTATTTTCTGATTGGTCAACTCGCGTCCGTTGACCCAGGTTAGCCCTTCCCCTCCCAGGTCTGACCCGACTAAAGCTTAGCCAAACCACTTTTCTCTACATTCTCTAGCCCCGATCCGACCACCTCCTTCCTTGAATATTGCTCCTGATTGTTTGCCTAGGATCCACAATATTTGTGGATACCTAGGCACCGCCGCATCCACTGCAGATCGTGTGCTTTCTCTTAAACCTTCCTAGGACCTGGGAGCCCTATATAACATCTTCTTCCGCTTCCATCACACCCTTGCTCGCTCTGTGCCTCCTTTTCTTCCACCTACATCCTTAGGGTGGTGACAGGACCCCAGAGGCTCTTGTGGAACTCGGATTGGAAGCCAATTGAGCGTATCTAGCTCGTGGTCGGAATCCTCCGCCGCAAACAACCTCCTTAGCCTCACATAGCTAGGTTGAGGCCATGACCACACCATTCACTCTGCCTTTCTTTTCCTTCCACCTCAGTAGCTTCAGGTACTCCCATTTCCATTTCTTTCACCCTTGTTATTTGATTTAGCCATTTTCACCGATGTCCGTTTCTTCGACTCCGACCAGTGTATCAGAGACCCACCTTCCACATCCAACTGAACTGATTGATTCGCTGCATCATCCTCTAGCTTCTCACCTAACCTGGCCCCCTAGGATCAATCATTGGGTCAATAATAGGATGAGACTTCCTCCTCCACATACGCCGGAAGTCACCTTCACACCCCCCGGTCGCTTCTTTGCTTTTCATATCCAAATAACACTGACCGGAGCTATGTCTCCGAGTCCCACAACTCCTTGCAGGTTCATGTGCGTGCAAGTGGGTTGAATCGACCCCCAACTCCAGTGACAGAGTAGCTCTGGGGGAGCCAACCTCTAGATCATCGTCGAGCCCTCCCCCTGAGACTCTAGTCTGACACAGAGCTACCTCAGGAGTGTGTTGCTCCTCTCAGCCAGCCGATCCGAGCACCCCACGCGAGACATTGTTGATCGAAGCTCAGCCTGAGCCTCCTACTTCATGTTCTTCCAACACCTCTCTTAGCCATTAGATGAGGAGCCCATGCGCCCATATCTGATCTGAGCAATACGAGCATGCCCAAATAGAAGCGCTCAGATTAGATCTAGGTCAAATCCGACTGCACGCCATTCTTTTCTGCTCTAACCATCATATCTACGCCACCACCACCATCTAACCGCACCCTAGCGCCACATTCCCTGACCGTCAGATCCTTCTCCAGTCCATCAGAGTCATACGTCTACACATTGCTCCATGCCATTAGATCCTTTCAAATCCATGTGTTGTACTCCACATGTTGGGTATATTGTATTTCCCTCCCTGCATTTCCTTTTATTGCATTGTAGTTTAATAATTGTAGAAATAGTTTTGAACATTTGTAGTAAGGACCTTGAGTTTTTCATTATTTGCATTCTAGTCTTGCTGAGTGGAAGTCACATGTGTCTTCACTTGTATTTGCGGGATATTTGCAAACTTTTCCATGTGCTTTCAGTTATTAATGAAATAGAAAAAAGTTTAGAGTATTTGTATTTATACCCCTATTAGTCTGAATCACCTATAGTGCACATTGTGATCTGGATTAATTGCACTTTAGCCCATGGATTCTTATTGCTTGTTATAAAATTACCCCATAACATAAGATAATTGCATTTTGGTCCTTTTGTAGAAGGTATTTTTTATTCTGTGTCTTTTTTAATGCAATAAATATTAAATCGGCCAAACAATTCCACAAAAATTCCTTATAGCTCTTGCTAGTATGTTTTTCATGCGATAATTATTTATTATTATAAAATTTTTAAAAAAGTACAAAAAATCCTTGTGTGCCTAAGAAAATTAATAAAAATTTGAAAGACTCTTATTTGCTTTTCTAAACTCTAAAAATTTGCAAAGCTCTAAAAATACCATAAAATCATATTAAAATCTTTTAAAAATCCAAAAATTATGATTTCAGTCTCTGTTTGTAGACATTGAAATATACTTTTTAATAAAATTGAGTTCTTAGAGTCTTGACTTGTATGGTATTTTAAAATTGAAAAATACTACTATTTGTGTACTATTTGTGTTTTCCTAGTTTTTTATTTTCATAAATCCATAAAAAATTAAAAAATCAAACATAATTAACAGAAATAATATAAAATATATTAAACATAAAACATTTTTGTTTGAGATTTTTATGTATTTTTACTTTATTTGAAAAATGCAAAAAAAGAGTGTTTGCCTTTTATTCTATTGTCTTTATTTATGCTTTATTTGTAAAATTAAAAAGGGATTTTACACCCATAACCATGAGTACTTTCTTAATTACATTCATAACCCCGCATAATCGTGAATTGCTTGAGAAAACCCAAATAGTCACTCTGTCTTACACCCATAACCCTCCATTATTTTAATAATTTAACTCAACCATACAGATGAGTTAATCTAACCAGTATACACCTAAAGACTAGGATTAGCCAAAAAAAGAAAGAAAATCTCCCGATGAGTACACATTGAAGTGGGATGACTACAATCGAGGGCTCACAAGGTCGACAAGATGAGGATGTAGTGGCCAAAGACCAGAGCACTCGCGGCCCTCCGACATCAAGATCATCCTCGATGTGTCTCCCCAAGACCTCCAGACCTTTGCCAATAGCTCGGACAAGGCCGTCGATAGGGTGGGAAAGTACATCGTCAACAATTGTCCTAACATTAAGTTTAAATATATCGCACTCGACAATGAGATAATCCCCAGATCCGGCTCCCAGAACGTTTTCATGGTAATGAAGAACATCTACAACATCGTCGCCGGAGTCAAGCTGTAGAATAGCATCAAGGTATCGATGGTGGTCGACACCGGCGTCATCAAGGTATCGTACCCTCCTTCCGTAGGAGCTTTCAACTCTGCCGCAATGCAGTACGTGCATGGTCGATCCTCTCAAGCAGTGGTTCCTTGCTTTGAAGAATCTGGAGAAGAACGGGCGCCCTCTCCGATGAAATTAAATATTTAAGGATCCTCAAAGTTGATGTCCATGCAAGGGTCAGCACTCTGTTAAGTAATCCTGGAAAGGATTGCATCAACACAGCTAGAGATTGGTTCATGGACGTGGGCTCTTTCCTCCTATCCTCCCACGAGCTTCTTGGAGTCCTTCCATGGAAGGGCGTCCTCACGGCTAGTGTCAACTCGTCGCTCCTATGCAATGTATACCCCTACTTCTCGTACGCCGGCAACTCGAAGAAGATAGCGAGAGGGGGCTGGAGGAAGGGGGTGGCTTGGAAGAAGGGGGGGGGGCGAGGTAGAAGAAGGGGGGAGGGGGCTTCGCTAGCCGCGTGGGCCTCGAGTGCAGGCAGCGTCGGTGGGAGGCAGGGGGTGTGTGTTCCGAGTGTGGAGGTGAGGCAGCGACGGGGGGAGGGGGTGCTTCCAGGCGGCAGAGGGATGCAGGATTGAATGCGAGGAGGCAAGGCAAAGCTTCAGAGTGCAGCCTGCGGGGGGATCGAAAACTGCGAGTACAGGCAGATGCTCGCAATGCTTCGAGTGATCGGACACGGGTGGTTTCAGGCAGCAGAGAGATGCCATCTTGCGTGGGAGGAGCTCCGCATGCAGGAGGGTGCTGGAGGAAGGGGAGGTGGTAGGGGGTGGAAGAAGGGGAATGGGAGGAGATCCGTGTGTGGGAGGGGGCTGCAAGAAGGGGTGGCTTGGAGGAAGGGGAGGCGGCGGGGGGCTGAAGGAGGGGGAAGGGGAGGAGCTCCTCGTGCGGGAGGGGGCTCTAAGAAGGAGAGGAGGTAGGGGGATAGCTGGAGGAAGGAGAGAAGGAAACATCATTTTATAAATATAAAATATTTGTAATGGTAAAATTGTCTATATTTAACTTTTCTAGTTTAAGTTGATGGAGATTGGAAACGGAACTTGACACAGGGTTATGGCATGTAAAGGTTAAGCATTACTCGAGGTTCCTCTTGTAATTCACTATTATGCGGGTTTATGAATGCAATTGAAAAATTACTCAAGGTTATGGGTGTAAATATCCCAATTAAAAATATGCAAAATTAAAAACCACTAAAATATAATAAAAAGAAAAATAAAAATCCTTTTAATTCTCTTGAACTGCCTACCATAATTTTAACAGTTGCTCCTTTTGTTTTACCTTGGTCTCTATAATATTTTAATAAAAGTATCATATACCACTTGCTTTATTTGTTTGATTTATTTTGTGATTGAATATTTTTCTCGATTTCAACCAGGTTGATTTGGGGGACAACGATACCTTTATTGCTTAATTAATCATCCTTAACCCGAGTCAGTCGAGCGGGCATCAATGGTTCATAAATATGTCTAAATACTAAAAATCTAAATCTTGGAGGATCAAAAAGGAATATAAAGATCATTTGACAATGATCTAGCAATAAGTATGTTACATATGTCTATTCATGAGATCAATAGACTAGTAAGAGATGAAACTTTAAACTGTCTAAAATTTCAAATCTTACATGCTTGTGAATATTGTATTCAAACTTAAAGTGTATGGTGCACCCTTCTATGGGAATGGTGTAAGATGCCGAGGTATTCAGGACCTCATACATATTGATGTATAAGGACCCCCTATACCTTAATGAACATTAATGATATGTGATATCCATTAATGATTATTCGCGGTATGAGATTTCATCCTTTACCCATTAGAAACCCTTTTAAATGTTCGAAGCTTTTACAATTTTGGTTGAGAACAAAAGTTAGAAGGAAGATGATATGAATTTGATCTAACCAAGGTATCAAGTACCTCCTAGATGAATTCAAGGAATACCATATGGATAAAGGAATATCATTCCTATCTCACTCCTCGTAATACACCTTAACTCAATAAACTTGTAGGGAGATGTAATTGGATCATGTGTGACATGATTTGATCAATGATGAATATTAGCATCATTACATATCAGTTTCCAGCTATACATGTAGCAGAGACTGCAATATATATATATATATATATATATATATAGAGAGAGAGAGATACACTTAATATGATTCCATGCAAATCGAAACCCAAAAAATCCTCATAACCTATGGTCTAAAACTTAACCTACTGTTGGACACTTGAGGATTTTGGGTTACTTAGTCCATAACTGTAATGTGTATGCAAGAGTGCCGGAATTTTACACCAGAGATTGCTACTTCACTAGGAATATAAAAATGACATTGTATACTTACTTTATGACTTTGAGATTCTTAAATGATTTCATCTCTATGAATGTGATTCTAAGAGGATTACTTTCTTGAGAATCAATATGAAAAGAAGCAAAGGAACTCATAGAATCTTGAGAATATATGAGGTTCGTGAAGTTGAAAACTAAAGGAAATTTGAAATGAAACACTCATACCTATTCAAGTTAGCTTGAGGGTGTTAAGACCACATAAAGTGTATGGATTCTATATGTTAGAAAAGTCTGACAATGATCTAACTTCATATGATGAAGTTTCTAAGGATCATGACATGGAGAGATGGATGTTAGCAATAACGTCTAAAGTAAACTTCATTTACAAGTTTATTGTATGGAACCTCAAGGATCCACCTATAAGGGTCAAACTTGTTCGGTGTAAATGGATCTTCAAGAGAAATAGGGAAACCGAGGAGAAGGTAGTGAGCTTTAAAGAATGACTCATATCCACAAGATACACATGAAGAGAAGATCACTTGCATGAGACTTGCTCTTATGTGATCAAGCTTAAACTAATCAGAATATTGCTAACTATAGCTACACAACTTAACTATAACGTTTATAAGACGGAAGTCAAGATTGCATTCCTTCCGAGATATTCATATGAATTTACCCCAGGGCTTCATAGTTGAGGAATGCAACTTGTGCAAGCTAATGGAACTCCATCTATGGACTCAAATAAGCTTCTTGTAGTTGGAACATTATATTTGATGAAATTATAAATGTTATCATTTCAGATAGAATCTCGATGATCCATGTGAATCTTAGTGGGAGTGCCATTATGTTCATCATGATAAATGTATATAATATCATAATCATTTGGAATGATATAATAAAATAGTGAGTGTTTTATGATAATAAAATAGTGATTGTTTTATCATAAACCTTGAGATAAAATATCTTATGGATACCTCTTAGATCTTAATTCAGAAGATGTTTAGAAGCAAAGAGAAGAGGGTATTGGGACCGTCACATTAGTGGTACCCTTGGACGTGTTCTATTCTTGGAAAACCCCTAGGAATGCTTCATTTCCTTAAGATATGGTACTGACCAGTTTGAAGGTATAGCGTATAAAGTGTAAATGATGCTAAAACTCCTTGCCCTTGGGCATCCGTTACGAGAAGCCTGGTATATGCTAGATGTGTACAAAAGCCAAATGACTGCCATGCAGCAGGAGTAGTAAAATGTTACTAATCCTACTATGGAGATAAAACCACTTATATACAAAAACAACAATATCTTCAAAGATGAAAAGACTTTTTGAGATAGTGATCTCGAAGTCTTTTAATCAAAAGACTTATTGATAGTGATCTAAAAGGTTTTAATTGTAGATACATTACAAAACTTAAGCATGGGGTCTTAGGATTAGGAGAAAGAGATCTTCAGGAATAAGGGCTTTCTGATAAGGATAATTGAAATTACATACTGTTTATAACGATTATTGAGTTGTAGTATCTATAATTTCTTTAACAAGATTGGGTATTGGTTGCATAAGATGCAACATTCACACTGGATGCGAGCATTGTTACTAGGAGATATGCAAGTACCAGGACTTGGTGTAGTCTATCAGGAACATAGTGAATAGTCAGCTTACCAAACTAATTTTATAAGTAGCTTATGATAATCACATGCTCATGGGATTAAAAGATTAGCCCATTAGTGGCTCTTTAGGCAAGTGGGAGATTGTTGGACATGCAAGCCCATGACGAGCGATTATGGATTAAATGTTATTGCAATGCATTCCCTGATCTGAAACAAAAAATATCTAATTTTCATAATAGGTCCCTTAGTACAATTATGATTATGTACCATGGTCATCTTAATGGTCATACAGTTGTTGACTCAAATGTTGAATCATAGAGGCTGGAGCTTGAATGATATCTAAAGAGTTAGATTCAATACTCATCAAGCACCGTAAAGTGATTGTTAAGAGAGGATCTCCAGCTTGAGAGGAAGATGACAATTCTTCTCTTAAGGTCGATAGCTAACCGACCTCTTGATGCAGGTCCTCTACATAGGAATAGAGATTTGGAGGTGTTAGATAAGTTAAGTCGAAGAGTAGAGTTAACAAGATCGAGATAACCAAGACCTATATTGTTTATTGTCACGGTAGTGGCATGCATCCTATGACCGAAGACAGATATGTTACTATATGTTTGAGTATGTATATTTGGTAGACCGATAGGTTGATGATCTAATCAAGGTTTAACCACTAGAGATCCGATGTGCATACAAGGGCATATGAGTAATACAATCTCTCAAAGGGAACTTACAGGTTCAGTACTGAACCGAAAGTCATGAGCTCACTCAAGAGATATTGGGATCAAATTACATGCACGGTCACCTCGTTTTGGAAGATTGACTAATTTCGTAGGTTTTATATATGCTTTTCGAAATTATATGATCAATATCTAGGTATGATATAAGCTTTTGGAAATTATGTAATCGATACAAACTCCCAATGTCTGAATGAGAAACTTAAAGATAAAACCCTTAAGAAGACAGTCTAAAAGAGATCTAAAACTTCGAGTTTATTCTAGGTCTTCTAGTATGATGGATGTAAATGTATTAGAAATACTTGAGGGTAATGAGATCAATAAATTATTGTATAACCTTGACGCTTCCATCCCAAGGGAGTGATGAAACATGTTTGGATTTTAGAGACTCATCTTAGTAGAGGAGTAATCGAATCTTAATCCAAATGTTGGATATTGATCTGAATGTAATTCAGATGCAATGAGAAGATTAGACTTACGGCTTTTATTTAGTCAAGCATTTATGAGAGGTCTCCGAGATCTAGATTTGAGATGTCATATAAATATCCAAGTCACTATACATGGAATGTACAATCGCCCTATCCTTATCTCTAAGTATTTGTAGAGAATGCACATTATTCTTGAAAGAGTTTAAGTATAATCCATCAATGTATTGTATATATGAGCATTTGGAAATTTATAATTAAGAGTGATTTAAATATCATAAATAACGCGAATGTGATCCACATTATTTAGATGCATGAGAATGATGATCCAACATAATTAAATGTGATTTAATTACCATGGATTTAAATAATGTGAATAGTACTAATCATACAAGTATATTATTAATGTGATTTATAATATATTAGAGGGGGATATTTGTAAATAGTATTTACAATTTAAATATTCATGTGAATTGGATTCACAGTGGACAATTAATTAAAAACATAATTTACATTGTATTTTGGGTGTGAATATGAGTTACAATTTCTAATGACATGATTGAAATTATCACAAAATAATTTGGAATTATTTTTGAGAAATAATTTACAACAAAATTTATTATAAATAATTAGAGGATTATATGATATACACAATCTCACATAATTGGAAAAGAGGGAACTCATTCATAAGGGGAGGGAGGATGGCCAACCTAGTCTTAATTCAAGGTGGCCGTCAACCCCCCTTAATAGGATAGATCTTGCCTCCTTTCCTAATCTTTTAATGTATATTGATTTGATTGAATTACTTTATATCGATGATTATTCAATGTATTTAATTTAATTGAATTAATTATTGTTATATTTTTTACAACAAAATCATGGCCATTAAAAGAAACACAAATCAATCTCAACCATTTGATTTGTGTTGTCCATGGATGAGATCTATGAACTCCCAAAATATTATAAATGAGGAGGCAACCCTAGCTCCGCTTTTACAACATAGAATTCACAAGCTCTCTCTTTCTCATCACTTTCTCTATAAAGTGGTTGTCGACTTTTAGACCTAGAGAGGATCATCGTCGTCGCTACACTATCGTGATACCGCTTCGACCATTCATGGATTTTTGTCTTCCTCGATGCTTCTTATACGCGAAGAAGACCTCGGATTTCGTGTGATAAAATCAGGGGATCCGTATGTTGGATCTACGTCTTAGATTGATCAAGGATGCATCTCATCATCACGTTCGCAAGTGTCTCCTCCATCGGGTAGGACTTGAGATAGGTGGTCTCTTACTTTAGAGTCATCGATCGCAACAATGCATCAAGAGGTATTCCTATCTTCTATGTAGTTCAGATGAAATTATCCGAGAAGTGTTCTCGGATCATGTGGTTTCTTCGTGTTACATTTTAAATTCCCCTGCCCTGAGCAACTAGTATGACTAGTTGCTCTTGATCACATATGATGTGATCTTCCCAAGTGTTATCCCATGGGTCATCTGAATCAAATGCGAGCATTGATCTCTAAGTTCTCTTAGATGTCCCACGAACTGTTTCACGAGGCGTGGGAAAGATTCAAAGATCTTATATATAAGTGCCCCCATCATGATTTGCCAAAGACCAGCATCGTCCAGAACTTTTTTGGTGGCTTGCATCATGAAAGCCAATGGCTTGTTGATGCCCCGTGTGGAGGATCACATTTCAATAAGGATGAAAATGTCTTATGGTAGATCTTCGAGGAGATGGTTGAGGGCTCATCTACCATGTCTTCATCTAGTTTATTCCAGAAAACTCTATCGATCATGCACAAGCCTATCAATGCGGCATCATACCATGAAGAAGAGAGAGACATGAGTTCCAATCTCATCATCATTAGGAACAATCTCTCTAAAGTTTATATCATTGAAAAGCGATCACAAGACCTTGATAAATTACAAGTGGTCAAACAAAGCGCCAAGTCGTTGGACAAGCTCAATCATATTTCCAAGCAGCATGAGCTTCTAGTGACCACCATCCATGCCCACCAGTCTATGAAGGAATCGGCTCAGCATTCTACAGAACTAAAGGTGTCATCCCATCAACATAACCAAGGGCCACCCCAATCATATCAACATGTCTATTACATGCAAACACCCGACCATGTATTATCATCTCCACATTAGTATATGGTTGTGTACCATCTAGAGCCCCCAGCTTACACCAAGCCCTTCTATACACAACTTCCATCGATCCAAGAGGTGAATGTTGTGTGGGGGCAATGAACAAGATCTGATCCGTCTTGGATGAAAATGTAAGGGTTGGAGCACAACTATCTGGCCATTCATTCCTCAATAGGGTGGATGAAACATCCAGCACTAGCAACCACACCACTCTCCACACAAAGGAAACAAGTGGATACATCAATACCAGCTCTAGCTGCCGCCATATCGCCAACCGTTCCATCAGCAGCATCCGGCTGCTCAATATGAGAACCACTACTCTTCTCCTCGATACCAAAAACACCAATACCCTGCTCATCTATTTCAATACTACCAACAACAATTGCAGTACCACTAGCCTCAACTCCCAGCAGTTGTAGAATATTCAGAGGTTGTTTTGGTGAATCCTGCCTTCAACTACTGGGATCAGCTAATAAAGAACGTGAACGAGATGAGTCGGAAGATTGACGACCACACATATGCCTAGACAATTATACTAGCACAGGTGGAGGCAAATCCCAACATCTTTAGAAGAAAGGAGCAGGTAGATTGTCGTGCAACACCACCTCCCAATTCATGTATAAATTCTTTTATGTTATCTTGTGTTGTTTATATATGGAGCAGTAGAACACGACATCCAACTACTTCAACCAAATGGAAATGTCAAGCTTCTGTGGGTGAATCTTCTTCACCAATAGTTGAGTCGAAGCTGAAGTATGGATGAGATGAGGAATAAAGAGCAGCAACACAACCCCAAAAAAGACAAAAAAATGAACAAAACCAAAAAGAACTAAGCCAAAATAGCCAATGTTATGCCAATGCAGTCAAGGAGAAGCAAACACCGGCAGTTGATCCTGTACAAGCCAACACAGTTGAATTTCTTGCTTTTATTTAACCTTTCTATTTCAGAAGATTATATTGAGCATAATCATCTGCATTTACATAATGAACCTTAGATTCATCATGATAGTTGCCATATATTAATCCCCTAGCTTAAAAACATGTCAATAAAAATGAGATTAGATATTGTATCTATTTTGTTTTAAATAAATTAAAAATACAAAAAATTACAAAACAGAAAAAAGTAGTGCTTTTATTACTTAAAAAATGCTCCCAAAAATATTTCTCCATTTGTTTGACTTATTTTATGTTTTTGATCAACATGAAACATGTAGATCTCCTCAAGATATATAACTTTCATGTTTTGAGTTTTTTTCTAATTCAACCGCTTTCTATTTCTTTTCAATTTTTCTTTTATTTTTTATATTTAAATAAATCTCATTGGGACACGTTGCTCCTTCTTCTTGAGCCACGCGACCCACCTCCCCTTGCGTCGCCTGCCTCCCTTCCAGGCCGTCTGATCGTCTTCTGAGCGCTTTCATCTCATCCGCCCATTCCTTTTCATTCTCCACCCTCCGATCATTTCCCGGCCTTCATCTTCGCCTTCCATCCGTGCCTCTTTTACAGCCGCATGATCAACTTGATCGATCAGATAGGAGCCACTCCTTCGTGCCCTAACCTCGACCGTTTGATCGTACGATCCAATGACCGTACCTTTTTCTCCAACCTCTAGCATCCCCCTCTCTCCAATGTCCACCACGAAAACAATGCACCCCTTTCCATTTACGCCACCTTCTCGATACCTCCCTCACTTCTCTGACCAGGGCATGTCCAAGCCATATCTACCGTCATCCTCACAGGCCCCCTGGCTCTGCATGTCCCCTTATCTCTCGTTCCCATATCATGATCGCCAACCTCAACTTCCACCACCTGCACCTCGGCCCTTCCCCCCTTCAAATGCACTGCCTCCACCCTCCTTCTCCGAGGTCCACCTTTACACAGGCTGAGGCCTAATGCCCCTCCTCCCCTCTGTGATAGAGAGGGGACAAATTAGGATGCGATGATGACCGCCGGCCCTGGTGTTGATCCTTGGCCATGGTAGGCCATGTTCCGGTCCTAACCAAGCCAACGAGCTGCTCTCCATGGCTGGGGGAGTCCAACGAAGACCGGAGCACCCCATGTGCTCTGCCCAAGCTGTCGTCCTCCACCCCATGCTCTTTAATATACAGGTAAGTCTCCTGTTCTTTTCCTTCATGTTTCTATTAAATAATTAGACTCACGCATGCTCTTTCTCTCGCAATAAACCACCGTGCAAGCTTCTTCTCGCATTCACCATCTTCACACTACACTCCGACCACCGTCTCGATCCTCCCCAACCTACAACCACGTCGTCTATTTCCTCCACCTTCACGCCGGAGGAACCTGGTGAGTCTCCGTCTTCTCTACCTGCAAAGGCTTCCATCTCACCTTACTTCACCTTTTCACAACACTTGCACCCTTCGGCTATATACTAACAAGTGCAGGTTACCCCTCTCCTTCAATGGTCGGAGCTGCATTCCCTGCTCCGTTCAAAAGCAGGTCCTCCAACAAACATCCATGGCTGGCCTGATTCAGAAGGTCCTACGCCTCCTTCGCTCCTCTATCTCCATAAACAATGGCCTAGGATTATTCCTTGACCTTCAGAACACCTACAGGAAGGAGGCGGAGCTTTTAGCCCATCGACGGAGACCCACCAATTCCGCCACAGGAGGCGGCGGTGAAGAAGAACACATCGTACATTTACCATTCGATCCTCAAGATCGGACTGACCTTATGAAGCCATGTGTCCTCCCTGAGCCTCCACAAAACCTCCAGGATCGGGCTATTCGAACCTTGCCAGAGCTCCATGAGACGCCAGGAGGCCCGAGCCTCCTACCTGCGACACCGAGTCAAGCACCAAACTTGAGACTCCATCCGAGCCTAGCCCTCACGTGCTCGGGTCACATGGGGGCTGGGTATATTGCATCAGTGCCCTGCCTTCTTCTCTATATTACATACAGGTCCCTCCAGGCACGTACAACGCATGCGCGCCTGGGGTTACTTGCAAACTAACCCCTCCAGGTTTTAACAATTGCAAATCAACCCCTGTGCATGTGGGAATTTTAAAGGGAAGGCCTCACATTAATTTTAATTACATTTACGCCCTTACAGGAACTTGATTGTAATGATTTTCTAATTATTTTGATGTTTTCTTTACGTTTATGCCCCTAGATTATTTTGCGAATATCTTGAGCATACGATCTCCGTTTAAGTTGATTTCAGTTTCATTTTGAAGCATGCTTCCTTGTTTATCTAGTGGCATTAATTATTTCACGTTTTGACACTTGAAACAAAATGCTAACCTAGTTATATAGTGTCATCTTTTTAATGAATTTTAATACCATTTGTTTTCTTAACAATTAAATTTGCTTCATGAATTGATCCTGAAATTGATAACACATTTATTGCTCAATGATTTTATTTATGTTGGGTAGAATTGCATAGTTTTGCATTTGTATCATGTTGCATTATAAAAATCAAATAAAAAGTATCTTCTATTTATTCATCATCTGTCTTCATTGATTGCATCATTTTTTCCTTGTTTGTTAACTTGTCAGTTATTAATTAATCACCTGATCAGAGAATTAAGAGTCTGAATGACAACTTAAGAGGTTCGTATCCCTGAGTTCGATGTTGGTACACTTACCAAGTAAAATAAATTCTCCACCTATTCGGAAGGGTGGTCTTTGACGTCCTTCTGTTTTTGCCTCATGCCCAACTGTTAAAATGGTGATATTAGAGAGGGGAAAACACGACTCGTCAAACGACATCGTTGCCGGGGACACGACATCTTTTGTTGTATTCAGATTTTTACTATTTGATTAAGTGTTAATTTCTAACTTGTAGGTCAAGTTGTTTGTGTCATTTGCATTGTTTTGTTAATTCTCTAATATCCATCTAATGCTTTCTTGTTGTGGCAGGGTACCCGTGGCGACCAAGGACACTTGGAAGACTTGGAGGCAAGAGGCAGGAGCTCCTGTTGCTAGGACCCGCAAAAGCACCATTGAAGAAATTAATGAGAATTAATGTTTCTGGCATTATTCATGCATTCATGTAATAATTGTCTTTACAGCGGTCTTCATTTGAAAACTTACAATTGTAAATGAACAAAGAGACATTGTGCATGTGTGGGGTCTTCCCCACTTGAGTTTCCACTTAGGATCAGGCACGCAACTCTCCGAGAAATTTTTATTTCTTATCTTATGTGTTTGACCGTAGGTAGGACACACTAAAAATTGAGATGCACGTAGACATCGTTTCACTTGGACTAAAACAAATCTATTCTTTCCCCGCTAATAGAAGCATGCTAGGTGTGGTTTTCATCGACTTACATACATTTAGTATTTAATTTAAATTCAGTCTTGTTTTTCATAGAGAGAGCTCAAGGCACTGAGAGTTTGACTTCAGCATAAATCATGATTCTATCATATGATCGGTTTTTCCTTGACTTCTCTACCTGGATTTATCACCTAGGACTTAAATGGAAATTGGGAATGGCCTGTAGATGATGAATGCTTGATTTATGCTCACCTTCAATCAGTGACAACCTTAAAGCTAAAATTAGGAGTGTTAATGCAAGTCGACCATATTAAATGGAGTAAAATTATTCTGGGAGAGCAACACCCTCTTTACGTAAGATATTAGCAATTGATGTATCATTAAGCATTGTATAAATGAGAATAAACTTGTATTGATTACCAATAAAAATGAAAAGATAAATGACCAACATTTGTTGGTTTTATGTATGAGTTGGTAAATCAATAGGTGTTGCTTGGTTGATTGAGCCTTGTTTGTAGATTTTTCAAAACCTCCCATAGATACTAGGTACTCTATTCATCTCCAAAGATTCATTTACGTGTAAATCCGTCCTAACTTCTGTTCTCCTCAGGTCTCTCCAACTCAACTTATCCATCTCTTTGCTTAGGCTATTGTCAACCTAAGTATAGGGGGACTTGAGTCCCCATGAATTCCAGACTCGTTTATCCTTCTTTCCAATACTTAGGTTATTTTAACCTAAGTGTAGGGGGTATCCTCTTCAGTTCCAGTATATCTTCCTTTATCTTAACTTGAGTTGTGGCTTTGTATCACTTAGTGATATGAGGACATAGCATAAGTTAAGTATAGGGGGGTATATTGTATATACTGTATATATATATACTTTAGCCATAGCTCTTATTTTGAAAAAATTGAAAAATTTAAAATTTTTTGGGCTAGAGTGTACTTTTTGTGAATTAAGTTGGATGAAATGTTTTCAAAGCTTGGAAAATTCTCTGAATTATGTTACATTATTCTAAAGAAAATATTTTGAAAATTGTTTGAAAAATGGGTTTTTCTTGTTTTGAAAAACCATTCGAAAAATATTTTTAAAATCTATATGTGACCAGTTTGGGAAATCTTTTCAAAAATCTATTAAAAAATGAGGGTGTAAATCAGACTAACTTGTGTTTGTAAATCTTATTTTTATTAAAAAAGTTTGATGAGTTAGTTTAATCCTCGACACTTACACATGCACACAAGACTAGAGAAGTTTAAGAACACTTGGTTTCCGAGGTATGGAGATTTTGAGTTAACCAGCCTTATTAATTAGGATCTTTGATTTAATAATTCACATTTCCATAGTTTGAAAGATTTGTGTGATATATTGCATGCTTAATCTCAACCTTATGAATATGATTAGCACCTCACATACACGACTGCAGTTGTGATGAGATGAGTTGAAATTTCACTTGAGGAAGTAGGATGAGGAATTTGAGCTTGGACCTGATTTTATGATGCTCGAGGATGGGATAAAATCAATGAAGGCTTCATGAAACCTGAGTGTCAGGATATTAAGCCAGTATTATAACATGGTTCTTGTACTATCTCTTGACATTTACCTATGTGCCAGGGAGTGATGAAATTTAAAAAATTTTGTTGAATAGTGTGCGCCAACTCTTGGTAAAAGCAATGGAGCTAGCCAAAAGCAAAGAAAAAAGAAAGAAAAGTTGAAAGAAAAATCTCAACTTACAAAGTCAAATATCAAAGAGATTCCACCAAATGCGAGCGCTCCCAACCATTTCAAAATGTCCACTTGGACCACCGCTATTAGGACCAAGGATTCGAGATAGCACCCAAAAAGGGCTCTACATCGTATAGTGATACAAGTATAGGTGTCGAAGGTATCTTAGATACAACTCCCAGAAAAACAAGTGCAGACGACTCCAACTTCTTTTCATGGACACACTGATCAACAACAAAAAAAACTCGTGTTGAGTTAATAAGGCACTTGAGAGGATCCTTGATCCAATGAGAGGAAGAGAAGAAATGACACAATCCTATGCCCTCCATCAACTGGCCTTCCACTTACACTTTTAAGTCTGACAACTAAAGAGACAGTGCATTGGATGCAAATAGTGATTTATTCCCAAGTGTTGAGCATCGGGTTCTTAGGAGGGTCTCTTGGACTGGAACCTTAGGTGACGTTGTGACTCTACTCTTGTAACTACATTCCACACTTAAAATCATTCCTTTACTATATATGTATACAGAGAGAGTCTGATGATTAGGCAAATTGGATACCTTTTGATTAGACTTGGTTCAGCTTAGAATTTTTGGATCTCTAAAAGCGGGAGTTCTTGAATGGATCAGGTATTCATATGCACAATCAGGGGTAAATCCAACTTATTCGTGCTTGAGATGCTCAAGGACGAGCATTGTTTAAGAATAGGGGGATGATGAACCTCAGATTCATCATGCTAATTTTCATATATAAATCCCCTAGCTTAAAAACAAGCTAATAAAAAACAGATTAGATATCGTATCTATTTTGGTTTTAAATAAATGAAAAATAAAAAAATACAAAATAGAAAAATGCAGTGTTTTTATTACTTTAAAAAATGATTCCAAAATATTTCTCCCTTTGTTTGACTTATTTTGTGTTTTTAGTCAACATAAAACTTGTAGATCTCCTCTAGAGCTACAACTTTCATGTTTTGAGTTTTTTCTAATTCATCTTTTTTCTATTTCTTTTCGATTTTTCTTTTATTTTTTTTATTTAAATAAATCTCATTGGGCCATGTGGCTCCTTCTTGTTGAGCTACGCAGCCTGCCTCCCCTTGCACCACCTGCCTCCCTTCTAGGCAGTCTGATCTCCTTCTGAGCGCCTTCATCTCAGCTGCCCATTCCTTTCATTCTCCACCATCTGATCATTTCATTGCCTTCATCTCAACCTTCCATCCACTCTTCTTTAAAACCGCACGATCAACCTGATCGACCAGCTCAGGGCCACTCCTTCGCACCGAAACCCCAACTGTTAGATTGTACGATCCAACGACCCCACCTTCTTGTCCTACCTCTAGCATCCCCCTTTCTCACACGCCCACCATGAAAACCACGCACCCCTTTCCATTTCTGCCACCTTTTTGATACTTCCCTCACTTCTCTGAACATGCCAAGTCCAAGCCATATCTATTGTCATCCGTGTGGGCCACCTGGCTCTGCATGTCCCCCTCTCCCTTGTTCCATATCACGATCGCCAACCTCAACTTCCACCACCTGCACCTCAACCCTTCCACCTTAAATACACCGTCTCTACCCTCCTTCTCCGAGCTCCACCTTTATGCGGGTTGAGGCAAAGTGACCCTCCTCCCATCTGTTACAGAGAGGGGACAAAGTAGGACATGATGACAATCGCTGACCCAGGTGTTGACCCTTGACCAAGATAGGCCATGTTCCGGCCCTAAATAAGTCGACGAGCTGCTCTCCATGGCTGGGGGAGTCCAGCAAAGACCGAGCACCTCCAGGTGCAAAGCCCAAGCCGTCATCCTCTGCCCCATGCTCTTCAATATCTAGGTATGTCTCCTCTTCATTTCCTTTGCATTTCTCTGAATTAATTAGACTCATGCACGCTCTTTCTCTCGCAATTAACCACCTCGCAAGATTCTTCTCACATTCACCATCTTCACACTACACAACGACCACCTTCTCAATCCTCCACAACCTACAACCACGTCATCTATTTTCTCCGCCTTCACGGTAGAGGAACCCGATGAGCCTCCGCCTTCTCCACCCGCAAAGGCTTCCATCTCACCTCACTTCACCTTCGCACAACACTTGCACGCTTCGGCTATATACTAACAATTGCAGGTTGCCCCTCTCCTTCAATGGCCGGAGCTGCATTCCCTGCTCCATTCAAAAGCATGTCCTTCGATGAACATCCATGTCTAGCCCGATTCAGAAGGTCCTGTGCCTCCTTCGCTCCTCTATCTCTATCGCCAAGGGCCTAGGATTATTCCTCGACCTTCAGGACACCTACAGGGAGGAGGCAGAGCTTTTAGCCCATCGTTGGAGACCCACCAAGTCCATCGCAAGAGGCGGCAAGGAAGAAGAACACAACGTACAGTTGTCATCGAATCTTAAAGATCGGACGACCCTCAGGAAGCCACATGTCCTCTCCAAGCCTCCACACATACCTCCAAGCTCGGGCTGTCCGAACCTCGCCAGAGCTCCATGAGACACCACGTGGCCCGAGCCTCCTGCTTGTAACTCCGAGCAAAGCACCGAGCCCGAGCGTCCATCCGAGCCTAGCCCTCACGTGCTTGGGTCAAGTGGGAGCTGGGTAAATTGCATCAGTGCCCCACCTTCTTCTTCATATTACATACAGGTCCCTCTAGGCACGTACAACGAATGCGCGCCTGCGGTTATTTGCAAACTAAACCCTCCAATTTTGATAATTGTAAAATAACCCCCGCGCATATGGGAAATTTACAGGGAAGGCCTCATGGTTAATTTTAATAACATTTATGCCCTTCTAAGGACTTGTTTGTAAGGATTTTCTATTTATTTTGATGATTTCTTTACATTTATTCCCCTAGACTATTTTGCGAATATCTTGAGCATACAATCTCCGTTTAAGTTGATTTCAGTTTCATTTTGAAGAAAACTTCCTTGTCTATCCATTGGCATTAATTATTTTCTGTTTTGACACTTGAATCGAAATGTTATATCCTAGTTATATAGTGTCATTTATTTAATGAATTTTAATGCCAATTTTTAGCCTATCAATTAAATTTGCTTCATGAATTGTTCATGAAATTGATCACATGTTTATTACTCAATGATTTTATTTATGTCGAGCAAAATTGCACAGTTTGCATTTGTATTACGCTGCATTATAAAAACCAAATAAATAGTGTCTTTTGTTCATGCATCATATGTCTTTATTGATTGCATCATTTTTTTCCTTCTTTGTTCACTTGTCAGTTACCAATTATTCACTTGATCATAGAATTATGAGTCTGAATAACAACTTAAGAGGTTGGTGTCCCTGAGTTCAACCTTATACACTTATCGAGTAAAACAAATTCTCCCCTATTCGAAAGGGTGGTCTTTGTTGTCTTTTTGTTTTTGCCTCTTTTACTACTGTTAAGAGGACGATATTAGAGAGGTGACAACGCAGATTGTCAGAACATAAGAACATATTTCTGCTTGAAAATGAGGTTTTTTATGACCTTTGCATTCCGTTTTCAAATGCTTTGAAATCAAAGACTATAAAAATATGAAAACAGCTCCCTCAGATCCCAACATTGTGGAATTATTGGAAAACAATATGTTGATGATGACATTGCTTAAAGCCATGGAGTACATGCCTATGATGAAGAAAGAATTAAAGGAGGCATGTACAATCAATCATCGTAAGCGTGGACACAAGAAACCCGTGAAGCATATACTGACCATGGCAATTGTTAATGCTATCAGCAACCTCCCAAGAAAAAAGAATGACAAGGGAGTGCCTCTTGTCAGATGTGAGATGTTTAACCAAGAGTTCTAAATAACACTTCTTGAGAATGGATCATCCATCAATGTGATGCCTACATCATTGCTCAAATAATTTGCGTTAGGACTGCTTTAATCCATAAGAAAGATTCTGCCTTTCACAGAAATATCAGTGAAGCGACCAAGGGGCATTTTGGAGGATGTCATTGCTATAATTTAATGGATGCAATTCCCTATGGGCTTTATATTCCTTTATATGGACACCTCTGCACCCCTTCTTCATACCCCGAACATATTGGGATGGTCATTGCTTCGAACAGTCGAAGCAGTGGTTGAGTATGGCACCAGAAAGATAACCTTTTGCTCCAGTTGTGATAAGGTACTAATTGAAATGATACAAGAGTCGTAGCATGTAGACTCTGTTTTAGATGATAGTGAGCAGATTTAGAAAGGGACATCAGATTGTGACTTTTTAACATAATTCAAGGGCATGTCATTATTCTTGGATGATAATGAAACCCAATAAATCCTCTCCATGGAGGAGTTCTTGGAATGCACAGTAGAAATTTCCCCGATCCTTGAAGATGAGGTCCTTGCTAATGAGATACCATAGCTGATAGGCATAAATCCATCCCCGTCTAACCATGATGGCTTCCTTGTAGATCTTTCAGATGTCTTGTGTTTTGAGTAAGAAATAACTCTGGTGAACAACACATAGTTGAAAGGGCTTGCATTGGCCACAATTGCTGAAGTCACCACTGAGCTGACTCTGACCACTCCAGATATGAAACCATTACCTTCATTGATGAAGTATGCCTTACTTGTGTTTAAGTGTGTTTAAGCTGTTATCATAAATTCTCAGCTGACCAAGGACCAAGAATCTCATTTTCTTGAAGTTCTAGAAAGAAACAACAAGGCAGTTGGCTGTAAAATTATGGATCTCTAGGGAATAAACCATTCATTGTGCCCACACCACATCTATTGGGAAGACGACTGCTGGTCTTCCTAGGAGTTTCAACATCGCCTGAACCCAAACATTCGAGAGGCCATGACGAAAGAAATCATGAAGTGGTGCGCTGCAGGTTTTATTTTTCCCATCTCAAACGTAAAATGGGTAAGTTTTTTGCATTGGTTCCTAAGAAATCGGGGATCACTATCGTATCAAATGATAAAGGAGAGGAGATACTGATAAGAGTACCTACTTCATGGCATGTCTGTGTGGATTACAGATACTTGAACCTAGGCACTAAGAAAGATCATTCCCTTATTTCCTTCATCGATCAAATAGTCAAGAAACTGGTAGTAAAGGAATACTTATATTTCTTGGATAGATACTCTAGATAAAATAAAGTTGCAATAGCCCCTAAAGACCAAGAGAAGACCACCTTTACCTATCCATTTGGGATGTACTCTTTCAGACACATGATGTTCGGATTGTGTAATGCCCCTTCAACATTTCAGAGATGTATGTTGGCCATATTTGCTAACATGGTGGGTGGTTCTCTTGAGGTATTCATGGATGTCTTTCCGGTCTATGGAGATAACTTAATCGATGTCTGACATATTTGGATCTAGTAATTCTATAATGTTACGAGGTTAATCTGTTGCTCTCTTGGGAGAAGAGTCACTTGATGGTGACAGAGGGGATTGGGTTGGGTCATGTCGTTTCTAAGAGAGGCATGGAGGTAGACCCGACCAAGGTGGAAGTAATATCGAAACTTAAGCCACCTACTACATTGAAACAAGTCTGTACATTTTGGGGGCATGTTAGTTTTTACCAAAGGTTCATCAAAGACTTCAGAAAGATTGCCCAATTATTGACAGAACTTCTTGGTAACGACATTGATTTTATAGTAGTTGATAGACTGCTTCATATCTTTTATTAGTTGAAAGAAATAATCACCCAGTCTTTTGTCCTACAACCACCAGATTGGTCTCTTCCATTCGAGATCATGGCAGACACATCTGAATATGCAATTGAGTCTATGTTGGGTCAACAATAAGATGGATGGCAGTTTGCAATTCAATATGTAAGAGAACTCTAGACGAAGCCTAGAGGAATTACACCGTTACAGAAAAGGAGTTATTAACAGTTGTGTTTGTACTAGAAAAATTCAGGTCCCATTTAATAGGTTCATAAGTTATTATATATGCTAATCACTCTACCATACGTTACTTACAAAGCAATAAGGATGCAAAGTCGTGTTTACTTTGTTGGATCCCTCCACTCAAGGAGTTTGACTTAGAGATATGAGATAAAACCGGAGGCAAAAATGATGTGGCAGACCATCTTTCTAGAAATATTGAGACAAAGTCTACTGAGTAGTACAAATCACTGAAACCTTCCTAGATGAAGCTATATTGTCGGTCACCTCACTCCCTTGGTAGGCCAATGTCATTAATTTCCTTGTCTCCAAGGAAGTCCCATGAGATTTGCCAAAGCTAAAAGTGGATAAGTTCATGTCCAACATATATTTATACCAATGGGAGGATCCGTAACTATTTTACGAAGTTGCAGATTATATCCAGTGAATATGAATTCCAGAGGAGTGCGCAAGTATCCTAAACCATTGTCACACGTAAGAATCTGGTGGACACCATTCTGGAAAAGCGAACAGCAACGAAAGTCCTTCAGTGTGGCCTATGGTGGTCGACTCTTCAAATATGCTACAGAATATGTCAAAGGATGTATTGACTATCCGAAGATGGGTGACACCATTAGTTCCAGAGATACCATGCCTCTCAAGTATATCTAAATCTCAGATGTCTTTGATTCATGTGGTTTCGATTTCATGGGCCCATTTTCGAATAGTCAGGGTTTGGAGTATATGTTGCTCATTATCGATTATGTAATTCGATGGGTGGATGCTATCCCCACTCGATCCACATCCAGTCATACCATCTGTCAATTCATCTTAGATAACATCATTTCACGGTTTGGGATTCCAAAAATATTGATGTCATACAAGGACAACCATTTTATCAACATAGAGGTCAAGACGTAGACCAAGGAATACGTCATAGAACAACATGTCGCATCTTCTTACCACCTACAGACTAATGGCTTGGCAGAATGCTCAATTAGGGAGATCAAAACAATCCTGCAAAAACTTGTGCATCCTGATCGTGAGAACTAGTCACAATTGCATGACTTGGTTCTTTGATCATATCCTACGACATACAAGTCAACATTAGGTATATCTCCCTACTACTTGGTTTATGGCAAGCTATGCCATTTTTCCCGTAGAACTCGTTCATAAATCCTCTTAGGTAGTTAGTATGTAGTCTAGATAGAGAGAAAGCCAGAAAGAACAAACAAATTGACTTGAATCATTTGTTGTAATTCAGAGACTCTACATATGACAACAACCTCATGTACAAAGAAAAAGTCAAGAGATGGCATGATAAACACATCGGAAGAAAATCTTTTGAGCCAAATAAGAAAGTGTGGTTGTTTGATGCAAAGTTAAAGTTGTTTCCAAGCAAACTGAAGAGCAAATGATCTCGACCTTTCATCATGAAAATCTGTTTGATAATGGTAGAATTGTAATATCAGGTTTGTCATCTTACATACAATCTTTTCTGGTAAACGGGCATTTGTTGAATCCGTGCCTTGAGCATGACATTTTTATGTCCGTTGTAGGTTTAGTTCACGTGGTTTATCAAGAAGAACTCCATGGTGCTAATATATAAGATAATTAAAAACCCAAAAATATCATCTCCTTTTCTTCTATTATTCTTTTCTCCAGTTCATTGCTTTTTCTATTCTTTCTTCTTTTGGTTACTCATTCATGCCCTTCATCACTACTATACTTAGGATATGCTTCACCTTAAGTATATGGGGAATGGGGAGTGTTCACTCTTTGATTCCACACATGTCTCCCAACATGTTTATAATTCTTGTTTGTACTTAGGGCATCTTTACCGTAAGTGTAAAGGTCGAGCCGGTGATTTCGTACATTCTAATCCTTGACCATCTCTTCCTTGTGTTCAGTCAGTTATACTTAGCATTAGTAAATCCTAAGTATAAGGGGAATGACTGACTTCAAATTCCATGAATTTTTTTGACTTCACATTCCATGAGTCATTCTAGTTTAGGTTTTTCTATACATAGCACGAGTTATGTCTCCCTTTCTGCTCTTTGATCACTATGGGGACATAGTTCAAGTTAAGTATAGGGAGGTCATATATATGTATGTATACATTAGATATAACTTGTACTTTTGTAATTTTAGAAAAATATGGCTAATAGATTGTGTAAGGGAATATGAAAAAATAAACTATAAAGAATACACTCATATAAAATCTGCATATAACACAAATACACTAACTTTGTAGCTTTTTCAAAAATACCATGAAATTTGAAAAAAATTCGAAAATTCCTAAAAATTTTCAAAGCCAATCATAATTTGCAAAAATGTTTTAAAAAATCTCATAAAAATGTGCAAAACTTTTGAAAAATCCATAAAATGTTCAAAATCAGAAAATGTATTTCATAAATATATTTTGTACTTTGGATAGCATAGGCAATTCTCTGATGATTTTGGCAATTGAACAAGTCCAAATAATTTATGAAAATGGAGCTTGGACTATACCTTAATCCAATTAATTTCAGAGGAACCAGTTAAGGATAGAAATTGGGAAACTTCATGCCGCTTTTACTTAATTCTTTAGTTTCTATGAGACTATGTTCATGAGTCAAGTCAATGTGACTAACTAGAACCATTCATGTCATTCATACAACTCTTAAGATATTGACTTGACTTGAGACCTTGCACTTAACACGTAGCTCAACCTTGACGAAACATCTTGTAATCAATGTTTAGACGATACTAGGTGGCTTCGTCAAGGGTGGCTCAGGAACCAGACTTGGAGATTGTTGAATCGGTACTTCAAACCACTTCTTCTGGTAGCTTGTACATTTAATGACTTGAGTAAGAATTGAAATAAAGTTTTGGATGAAGAATGGTCTGCTAGCACAATTTTCAAAGAACCCAAAAAATGGGTGGAAGAAAAGATTCTATATTCGTCGGAGCAAAACAAGAATGTGGAGCAATGCCAAAACAAAGAAATAACCAAAAGTATCCTACACCAAAAATTCCATAAATTTTGAGCTTTAGAAAAGGCCTACTTCATGGTACAGACTTGGTTACACTAGCCAAGCTTCACAAGGAAATTTGACTGCACTGGTCAATTTCTACTTTTTTCCCTTTGTTCTAGCTTCTCCCTAATTCGTTGCGCACTAGAATGTACCTAAACTCATAAGGAAATATATATATCCACGAGGATGAGTTACTAGAGGAGGAGACGATAGATAGTTCAACTATTTGTCTAGACAGAGCTAACACAATTCACACACTCGGTATCTATTTCAAGGCTACAAGAGTATATGTCTGAAAGGACGGTTCATACCAGATTGTTGTGTTGAACTAGATAAAGAAGGATATAACCTAAGGACTGTTGAGTCAGAAGTTCTAATCTGAACAAGGTTGTTCTGAGCAAATTGTTGTGTTGAACTAGATAAAGGAGGATAGAATCTAAGGATTACAGTCACATATTCTAACCTGAACAAGGTTGTCCTGACCAGATTATTGTGTTGAACTAGATAAAGGAGGATAGAACCTAAGGACTGTTGAGTCACAAGTTCTAACCTGAACAATGTTCTGACACACCGATAATCAAAAGCTCTTAACTGATCTTTAAATTTTGATTTTGTTAAAACAAGTTCAAAAGTCGTAACATCCTACCTTCTTTATTTTCCTTTTCTTTATTTTCTCTTTTCCATAACTTATTCTTATAATAAGTGTTTTCTTGGTACTGTCAAAGATAAGTACAGGGGAGTGATGAATAAGCACCCATTCTTCTTTGTTCCTTTATTTTGTCTTAAATACATGTAATTACCTCTAACTTGAAAAATTAACACATTGACTATTGTAAGCAAATAATACATAAATACTATATTTAAACACAAAATAAGTGAATAAAGAAAATAAAAATAAAGGAAGTATTCTAAATACTGATGACCCTAAACCTAGAGACGAAGTCAATATTGACTTGGGCGATAAGGAATAAAGTAGGAGGAGATAAGGATAAAGAAATACACATAAAATTCTGCACAAATACCTAGAAACAATAGGTACCTAATCACTACACATATTGTTGAAACAGACACTAATTTATACCCTCTTTACACTTCAAATAAAGATATTTTAAACACAAAACATGCACGTAATAATACATAGGAAAATACAAAAATAAGTGCAAATAATGGATGAAAAATCGCACACAAAACTTCATAAATCTGTATCTTCTCCATATAAACTTAAATTTGACCAAAATTGCCTTTATTGTACTCTAAATTAAATTATCTATGTAAAGAAGGAGGTTTTATTAAAATAGAGCTAAGATAGAAAAGTAGGCCTTTTTTCCCTATTGTATTATATACATATACATTTTATGCATTTATTCATTCTATATATTTTTATTCCTTTTATAATTTCAAATATTTATAAATATTATTTAAAATATATTAAAAATATAAACATAGAATAAAAAACATTAAAAAATCACTAAAGTAAATAATAGAGAAAAATACATATGTATCCTATACATATAATATTCTTACCTATATTTATTTAAGTGTACAAATAAAACCAGAAATAAACAATAAACATATGAATAGATGTATTTAATTATATTATAAATATAAAAACTATGTAAATACAATTCTTAAAATATAAAGATAAAATAAAAATCAAATACACAATAGATAGGTAAAATTCCTATAAATATACTTGTAAAAATTAATACCTAGTAAATAGATCAATATAAATAAATAAAATCACCTAAAATAGTGCATATAATAAGAAGCAACTTTCATGTTTATGTCTTATTTAATACAACATATTCTATTTTATTTTCTTTTTCTTTCTATTTTTATTTCTATTTTGTCTTGTAGCATTTGACGAGGACCAATGGGGAGGCGACATTGGTTGACCTAGGTCAACTGGCCCGCCCCATCTATGGACTGATATGTCCATGGTTTTTCCCCTATTTTCTCCAAATTTTCTGGCTCACTACAGATCTCTTCTGTCGAAGATTCGTTCTTATGATATCTTCACCTACCTCTGGTCTCTCATGTGGATCAAGAGTTTGCGCCAGTCAAACCTCAATTGATCCGAAAACCCTAGGGGAAGCCTATGACTTAGGTAGCTTTTATAAAATGTCTCCTCATCCTATTTTGAAAATATAATCCCTTCTGCCCAACTTTTCTCCCCGAAGATCGTTCCTGGTGCTTGCCCTTCATGATAAGAAGTAGAGACTCCTGATTAGTTGAGCGGAGGAATGGCATATGAGGTGATTCAGCCTTGACCGGAGCTAGCTCTTGGTGGTTCTGCTCCCACCTTCCCAGGTCGGTAACCTTATTTCTTGCTTTTTTGATTCTTAGGAGTAGCATTAACATAGCTTTGCATTTTTTCATTTAATTCATCTATTTTAGCAGAAAATTCAGAATTGTAGTTCACCAAAGCTCTGTGCTCTAGCCTTTGTTCACCCTGTTATCAACTACTGACAAACCAGTTGACCATCTCCACATCTTCACATTTCCATCCCTAGTTGCCTCAACGCATCCCTCAACCTAGATCTTGCACAACTTTAATATTCGGTACTTCTTCTTTGCCTCTCATTGGAGCACATCAGCTACACCCATCCAACTTCTTTTTTATCATCCATTAGGTCGAGGAGAATCATCCTCAACCCAGGACTCATCCTGTGCATGGTAGAACCAAAGAGAACCCTTTCTGAAGCTTGATTGATCTCTAAATAGAAGCTCCAGGCCCTTATGCTTCATCGAGCCCATAAACCTCCATTTTTGAGGTGCATAACGACTACTAGATTGGTCGAGTGATTTTTGACAATTCCGATCTGACTTGTCTGACACCGCATGCCTTCGAAGATCGGATGTTAGGAACTCGTCCTTCATGGTGTTTTAGTGACTCCACTTAGTAGATTGATTATCTGATCTTAGTCCAAATGCTGGACATTGATCTAAATAAGATTATATGCAATGTGAAGATAGGATATTCTATCTAACTTGATCATGCATCTTTGAGAGGTCATATAGATCGGGATATGAGATTAGATCTCAGTATCCAAGTCACTATACAAGGAATATACAATCGTTATGTCCTTATCTCAATGTATCCACGGTGAAGATACACTATTCTCGAAAGAGTTCAAGAATAATTCGAATGTTGCCAATATTTGAGCATTAGAAAATTAATGATTAAATATTATGTATTTATCATTAAAAATGTGGATATGATTCAGATTGCCTGGACATCTATATAGAAAACTGAAATGATTAAATTAGATTTAATTGTTGTGGATATGATTAACATGGATAGCACTATCCACAATAATCGTAAGTATTATGAATATGATTCATAATATCACAATAGTAAATATGATCTACAAATTATATGTTAAAGTGAATTGGATTCACATTATAAAATTAAATGTGAATTGGATTCATGTTGTCTAATTAAATGTTAATGTGATTTACATTTAATATTGGATGGATGAATATGATTCATAATTATCAATTGCGTGACTGCAATTATCACAAAATAATTATCAATGGTTATATTTGAGAATCTCATCCATAACGAAAGAAGAGAGCTCCATTCCCCGTATGGAGTGGACGGTCACATGGAAGAGACTCCATGGTTGGTATCCACCCAAATGAGGAAGGAGGCTCTCCTTCTTCCTATTATTCCACATGAATTTGATTTAATGGAAATAAAGTTTATTGAAGAAAGTCTTCAATATTAATTATTTCTTTAAATTAATTTATTGTTGTTGCAAATTATTGCAACAAAATCTACGTCATTGATTAGAAAGCACAAATTAATCTACACAATTGATTATGTGTGCACGTGTATTGGGATCCATGGACATCTAATTTGTTATAAAAAAGTCTAACCATAGCCCTCTTTAATTGTGGAATGCAATGGTTGCATGAAAATCTCTCCCTCCCTCTCTGTACATGTCCATAGATGTCCACGTCAACCCTAAGAGATCGTCCACTCTAGGGTTTTGAAGAGTGTTAATGTTGTCGCGCTGTCATTGTGCAGCTGGATCGACTGCTTGTGGATCTCTGTCTTCTTTGGTGATTCATGCTCGTGAGGAGGATGATGGATTTCATGTGATGAAATCAGGAGGTTATCATCTCAGATAATCACCGAGGATTGTGGGGAGTATACATTTCATCTACTCACCCGCAAATGTTGTCTACCTTGGAAAAGACTTGAAACAAGAGATCTTTTCGTTTCGAGACACAAGGATCGCGATCATGCTACAAGAGGTAACCCTAATACTTGTTTGTGATCTTGATGGAATAGATTTGGAATGGTTCCCAATCCATGTGATTCCATTGAAACATATTAAATTCGACTTCCCCATCCACTATTATGACTAGTTAATCCATATTGCATATGATGTGAACTTCATGTTTCCGCAATATGCAAGTCCTATTATTTAAATGGAATCCTTTCAAGTAGTATCATATCCAGGTTAAATATCTTGTATGTTATTCGAACCCTAAGGGAACAAGGTTTTGGACATTGGATGTGCGAGGACGTGTGGTTTTTGTCTATATGCATTTTTATATAGTTTTTTGCTCAAATAAAAAAGCTAATATGTGTGCCCTATTTGAATGAATTATTTGGATACATAAATATATTTATAACGTATAAATATGTCCCCCAAAATATTCACAAATGTTGGCATTAAAAGGGCATCATTTTAATTTCAATAAGTTACCGTAGTGTTGTTATTTATACATGTAAACTCCAATCTATAATTAAACAATTTGTAGTTATTGTTTTGCTACCATGAATCACGTTAGGAATATGCTAAATAAGTTAAGAATTAAACCAACAAACCTGTCTACTTTATTTCGCGTGATTCAGACTCTGTTTGCCCTATATATATGTTATTTAATCGTAATAGGTTTGTAGATGATTGGATCATCTCAATAATGTTTTTTAATGGGCTTATCATTCAATACTAATCATGAAATTAATGTAATTAACCAGATTAATCTATGTTTCATACATTTAGATAAATATTTGATAATCATCAACCTCTATAGAATGAATGTTTCATGACAAACCCTAGTTCATAGTACAATAGTTGTAGTACAACTTTTACATGCAAAATCAACATTGTTTGTTACATATGAATAAATATTTAGGACACTAAAAGTGTTTTATAAGCCTAAATTTTTTAATTATGATTATATAGTATCTTTTCGGTTATCAACTACATATGATCAATAAAACATCTTAGTACATATAAATGAAATTGTGTTGTTCTGAATTGGAATGTATATGGTTTCTAGATCGGGTGTGTTGGTGTGGTTTCTTGATTAGCACCTTGTATGTCAAGGAAATTCTCCCTCCATGTATAACTTGAGTGTTTGGCCATATCCACTTCATAGAAGTATATCATGATGTGCGGTTAAGGCGTACTCTAACTGAAGGCTTGTGTCTGGGCCTTAGCACATCTCGGAAGCATGAAGATCATATCACATGCGATCAAGAGCGACTAGTCATACTAGTTGCCCAGGGCAACAAAATTTAAAATTTTAAATATAGGAAATCACATGATATGAGAACACTTCTCATATTATTTCATGAAGATCACAAACAAGTAATAGGATTACTTCTTGAAGTGTGTTTGCGACCGTTTATGTCTCTAAGCCAAGAGACCTCCTTCCTCAAGTCAGATCCAACGAAGGATGCAATTACAGGCACATTTATGAGACGTGTGCTTCCCACAATCTGAGTTGAAGATCCAATCGTAGAATCTCCTGATTTCATCATTCGAAATTGATGGCCTTCCTTACAACAAGATGCACTAATGAAGGCCGGGATCCACGAGTAGTCGATCTGGTAGCACAACAACGTCATGAGGTCTGCGGAGCTCAATAGGTCAATATGGTGGATTACCATAATATTGAGAAAGACAAGGGGGGATGTATGACAAAAGGGAGAGAGTAATTGCTCTTGAAATTATTGTGGTAAAGAACTAGCAACGACTTGCCTTTCTGTTATAACATATGGGATGTCTATGGATCTCAATCCATGTGTAAACAAAATTAATGGATTAGATTATTTTGTGCTTTCAATCAATGACCATGATTTTATTGCATAAATTTGCAACAATAAATAATCTATTTAAAATAAATTATAATTTGCAAATAATTTCCATCACATTTAATTTAATTTAAATAAATCTCATATGGAATGAAAGGAATGAGAGCAAGCCTCCTTCTATTCTTGGAGTGGACGACCACATTAAAATAGGGCTCATTATGGTCATCCACACCCCTTGTATGGAAGGTGGCTCTCTCATTCCAATTTTGTGAGCTCCTATATCTCAACAAATATTCCACATGTGAAACAACTTTTGTTGCATAATTATTCACCAAAATAATTCCAAATTATTTTGTGATAATTTTAATCATGCATCAGTAATTATGAATCATATCCAAACATCCAATATAAAATATAAATTGCATTTAAAATTAATTGTTTAATGTGATTATAATTCACATCAACATTTACTCGTAAATACTATTTACAATTAAATCTCTCCAACATACTATAAATCATATTCGTAAGGATTAGATTGATGTCCAAGCGGTTGGGAAATAAGATAACATGGACTAAGAGACACCTATTGTCCATGGCCACCTCCTTGATCATGGGGAGAAATACCATGAGCTGTAGAGTGAAGCCATTGCCTAGGATTGAATGTTAAATCAGAGACATCATATTTGCCCATTCTAGAATCAATGATGACTCATTTGTGAACATCATCCCAACCTCTATATTTGACAAGCTCAAACTCCAACCACACAGAAAATCGAGAGTGATCGTTCAACTGGTTGATCGATCGAGAAAATGGTCGAGAGGGATTATCTCTGTCATCATTTCTTTCCAAGATGCTCAGCTCAGAGTGGACTTTACAATCATTGTTATTTAACATTGAGGAGAGTTCACCTAGTCTCCTGTTATTTTAGGAATCCATTATTAGCCTTAGCTGAGGCGACTATAGATTGCGAGACTAGGGAGACCGATTTCCCTGGGTTGGATACACACCATCAGCACGAGACCATTGAGGACCCACTCCATCCCATTGCAACCCACATCGTCGTTTACAATCGTGACAAATGACAAACATATGAGTCCTATCTCTCTACTACACCTGAGATGCTGACTGTTGAGACGACCGTTGGTTAAGAGACTACCTACACACACATAATTCCCATAGATTGCATCACCACTGCTGTGATAACTTCTACAGAGGACTCATAAATAGAATATCTCTTTGAGTCGAACACCATCTTTTAAAATTTCCTTGCCCATTTTGTTGATTTGATTCTTGTGCCTCCACTGCCACACCAAATCACATCCCTCTATAGGTCATCTTCAGGACATATACCTAGAGAGACAACCATTACCATACCACTGCATTCCAAGGAAGTGGTTGTTCCTTCTAATTGGTTATCTAGTGTGAAGAAGACGGGACCCAACTCCACAAGGTGTTCCCCTAAGCCCCTCAAGGCACATCATTCTCCTCTTCCTCTATATGCTTCAGTTTCTAGATCATTGACTAAAATGGTCTCCATAGACTTGGAATCGTGTTAGGATTCCTTATCTAGTTTTGATAATGATGTGATAATCATAAATGCACGGGGTAAGGTTATTATTCAACCCCACTCAAGCAAGCAGCCATGGGTCTATTCTCATTGGACTTTCCATCCTCCTCATTACTACTCTTTAGATGATGATTATAACATGGACACATATCCTCAATTAATCTTCCCTCTCCATTCACGCAAGAAGGTTTGTCACAACCATCTTGTATGGATTTTCATATTTCTGTTCCCTCCCTCTCCTGTGATTTACATCATTCGCCCATAGTTCCGTATCGTTTTCATTTTGTGGCTATACTAGGATGACCAAATCCTAAGTATTGGGGGGAGAGTGACCAGAGTTGCTCCTTCTTTTCTTTCTCTATGTACATTCTTCAGATCCATCGGTTCTCACACTTACTATATCTTCTATACATAGGTTTACCAAATCCTAAGTATAGGTGGGACCTATGCCCGTCCTATATACATTTATCCATTCATTCTCTTATTGACCTCGTGATGAATTTGTGCTTCATCATTTTCATATGTTAATCTTAGCATAACACCCTGAACAAACATCTATTAATTATCCATAAATTCAATAAATTAACAAAATACAACTCTTTTTTAAAAATAGACTAATAATTTATATTTATCTTGCAAAGAAGTTCGCAGAAAAATCAAAATAAAAATCACAAAAAATTAGTGTTGAATATGGTTTGTAAATAATACCTTGTAAATACCCAGACTTACTTGATTTTAATAAAATCATATTAACTCCTTTTGACATAATTATTTTTGTAACTTGTATATACAAATGTATATAAAAATTCAAAAATATAAAAGAATTTCCAACCTGAATAAATACTTTTAGGTCTTGAACCGAAAATGTCGTAAGACTATCTTATCGTCCCACTCTAGATGAACTCCAAATTCACCAAACCCGCATTTAAAGTTCTTCATGTTAGAAAAGTATCTATCACATGAAAGTAATTTCATTAAAATCGTATCTTGTTTGCAAAATGTCGATTTTGGGAACTAGTTTTATATTGTATATATGTACTAATTTGACAGTAGCATTTTATGTACAAATTTAGCCCATTTTTATTTCTTTCTTCATCTATTAATTTCTTTTTTGTATATTTAATAAATTAAATAATTACATAAATCAAAATAAATTATATTATCATTGAAAATAATGCAAAGTGACTTTGTATATAGTGCAAATCTTTATCTTTCCTCCTTTTTCTTTTGCTTTTTTTCATTTCTCAAAAATCCCAAAAAATATATTTAAATTTTTATTTATTTCTAGTATTTTATTTTATTATTATTTTGTAAATATATTTTAATTAAAAAGCAAAAAAATAGAAAGAACTTGTAAAATTGTGTTTTTAGTTATTGAAAATACAATCAAGAAACTTTATTTCTTGTATATGTTTTTTATTTCAAGGTCTACATGCCATGTTGACAAATTTGTAATTTTTCCATTTATTTTTTTATTTTTTCTTTATTTTATTATAGTAACCTACTGTTTATTTATTATTTTTATTTTAATTTTTTTCTTCTTCTTCCACCAACTTCCACTCTTCCCTCCTCTTCTATTACTTCTCCAACCTGCAACCCACCTCTTTCCTAACTCCCTCATCTTCCTCCTCTTATTATCTTATCCTTCCCATATTTTTAGTATCCGCATTCACGATAGTAAAATCTGAAACTCTAGCTCCTCTGCCATTGGATGTGACAACTCTAGTGGTTTGTGCTCGAGTGAAGGCGACTTTTAAGCCCTCACGGTGTGATCCAAGGCTCAAATGAGCCTTGTTGTGGCATCTTTCTATTACTACGAAAAATCCTGACATTCTCTTGCCGTGTCAGTAGAGGCAAGAACCAAATAGATGCTCCATTGAGCACCCTCGAAATTAGGTGATCATAACAAGTAATTCCTTACCCTTTCCTTTTATTACATTCCTTCTATTTTGAGTGCTTCTTCTACTCTTTGCAACATTTCCTTCATCCACAATTCCTTCGTACTGATTCAAACCCCCAACCCAACCTTCCCCTTAATTAACCCCTTCACTTCTCCCTCTACCTCACCATACCTCCTCACCATATGATACAAGTATAAATACCCTTAGCTCTCACCTTTCCATACACCTGTAGCTGTTCACCTTTTCTCTTGTTCGCTAACATCTCTTCTGAGTCCACGAAATCGATAGAGCATTACGAAATTGTAGGATCGACGCAACATCAACATATCTTGGAGTCACTCTCCTTCTGACTGTCGCATCCCCCTTCACTGTCCACCACAAGCATGTCCCCCTTTGTCGTCTGCCACGACCGCTTCACCTGCAAGTCACCTACGGTATAACAACCCTCACCTCCTTTGGCAACATGTTGCTGTCGCTGCTCCCCACCCCCACCCCCTGGTGTGTGGTCTCTTCAGCTGCACTCTACACCTTGGTCATCGCACCACACCATGGCCGCTGCAGCAGTAGTGGCTAACACGCCACTCTCCTCAGCCTGTGTGTAGCCCTCTTTCGTGGACCAACTAATAAAAAAAGAAGCAAGCCATTGCCAACCACCTCCACCATGCGATGCAGCTCTTCGCCTCCGCCACGTGCAAGCTGCATGCAACCGCATTGCCACTACCGCCTTTAACAGTAGCACGCACACATATCAGTCGCACCTCGGTCACCATCCTCTCTTGCTCGTGTGCAGTGGTGCACTACCACATCTCCCAACGCCAACAATTGTGCTACTCTGCTGCCGTACACGTTCGCGCTCCTCAGCCGCAACATCCACCCTACATGATACACGAGCCCACAACTACAGCACGCCAACTCCGTCATTGCCCTCATGCCCACGATCAATGTGGATTTCATTCCTTTGAACCCATTCCAGGAGGATAAATACATGCCCCAAGCTTCATGTTACTCATGGTTTTTTTCTGGGAAAATTGCAGAAGACCTCCTAGAAGTATATGTAATTAAAGAAGTACCCTTAGACACAACTTCTTGTATATAAGTTTTATTTAATTTATTGTAAATTGATCCATCTGTTTGAGCATTTTTTAACATCATTTTATTATCAAATTCATCTCCAAAAATATACTTTTGTCCACAATTTAAATCTTTACATTCCTAAATTTAGTTTGAAATTTTCTGATATGTGGTTGATCTATGAAAAATTATTAAATCAAAAGTAGTAATAATTTTCCTATTTAAATTTTATATTTTTTGTAGATTTAACTGTTGATCAGAAAATTCCCAAAAAATCATATGTTATAAGATTAAAATTGTTGGGTATTACGTTGAAATTTTGTTGTAAATGGAAGGTCAAGCTGCTTTAATTAATTCATATAGTGAAAATCATGGTTTATTTTCAA
The DNA here is from genome assembly GCA_037367405.1 of Ottelia alismoides. Taxonomy (NCBI): domain Eukaryota; kingdom Viridiplantae; phylum Streptophyta; class Magnoliopsida; order Alismatales; family Hydrocharitaceae; genus Ottelia; species Ottelia alismoides. Next base: position 42,201 of record JAZKJV010010237.1, read on the forward strand.
TTTTACATACACATAATATTTATCCACAAACTAAATTTTCCGAGATTGCACATTCAAATATTTATGAGATAATTTTGGTTTGGCGTGACTTTTAAATATGGATCTAATAAGAATAAGTACTCCTATTCACTCTGTTTCAGTAGAAAGTTCATAAAAAATCATATATTTTCATAGAATTCTAAAAAAAAATAGTGGACGATATTTTCATCATAATTAAGATTATGTCAATGTTTCATAATTTTTACATATTGTTGGTTCCTGAAATTGCATAAAAATACAAAAAAATCATTCATTTTCATTGTTGCATTTTTACCCTAAAAATTACAAAAAATATGTTTCATGTGCATAATTGAATTAGGTTCACATGAAAAATATGTTTCATGTGCATAATAAAAATTTGATTTATTTTTGAATTAAAATTTAATTGGGCTACGTTGCTTATTTTGCTTAAGAACTTTATTCATTCACATTTTGTGTTTGCATTCATATTACATAAAAAATACCAAAAAATCCTCCCTTTGAAACTGTGTGTTAAGTTTGTTAAATTGTACCCAATGTTGTCCCTTTGCCTTCTTGAGTCACCCCTTTATTTGCAAAGTCTAAAAATATATAAAACCACACATTCACTTTAACTTGATTGATTTATTTGTGGGTTTTATATTTTATAGATCCCGATTGCCCAACTACAACAATTCGATACAATTAACATAAGACATCTAGTTGAGTATCACCTCTACCGCCCCATTTTTGCTCTTCCTCTAGACTTAGGCTAATCAGAGCCTAAGTATAAGTAGACGAGTCAACTTATATACTTCTATTCTTTTCACTTTCTTATGCTTAGCATGAGTTATGTCTCTTCCTCGCTTCTTGTGCTCAGAGGATATAAGACACGCTAAGTATAGGGGGATGTGTATATATTACATATATACTTTACCCATAGCACGGACTTTCACGAATTTTATGTATATAATATTTAATAAATATGGGATGCAAAATTGGTAAAGCAATTATACAAGTTGTAAAATACGTATAATCTATAGAAGTTTGTGATAATAATACTCTCTTTATAAAATTATTGTAAAATCCTTGTAAATAATAGTTGTGTGTAAACTATAGTAAAATCAGAGGTATAACAAAAAAACAAAAACAAAAAAATGTTTTGTCAAATAAAAATGGCTTCTTGTTCATTCTTGCGTAAAAAAATCTTCATCATCAAAAACTTGCACTTCATTCATGTGCATTTCATTTCAGTTGCATTTCATTTGCATATCAAGCATATGCAAAGTAGAAAGTTAGCGGGATCGGAATCGAGTCATGAGTAGAAACCGATAATGAACTTGACCTAAACTTAGTCTACATATGTTTCAGATGAACTTCATTGAGAAGTAGAATTTTACGAACTTTAGATAATAGACTTAATTCTCCATGTTTAAAAGGCAATGTATAGAATTTAACCCTTAGTGTCTAACCTAGTCACCTCATTCTGAGAAGACTCTTGGATAAGGAACTATTCCGTACTCTTAAAGTGACGCCCCGCCCATCCGGCTACCGAAACCGACGGGACGAGAGAGTCGGACCTACGGTTCAAATACGTCCACGATCTATATACTCAATAAATTATCTTATGCACATTAGATCAACATTTGAAATATATATAACAACAGGAGGATAATATAAAATGGAAAGTAAGATGCAACATCCACTCACATTGATAATAATTGTCAAGTTCATGTCCACACAAAATGAGATACAACATATAATTATAAATTTGTAGAAGAAGTTCTCCAAATACTCATTACATTGTATCTCAAAAGAATATGAAATAATACAGGAATAAATAAAATACTCTAAATAGGACGCACCCTTTCTGGTGCAAGTACGATGTAGGAAATATGATCTCCTCAAAAGGCCGCTACTGTTGGGGCTGCTGCTCAGGTACACCTGTTGGATTCACACGAGTGTAGCGTTATGAGCAATTGCCCAGTAACGAGACAAACACTATAATGACTAATCCTATAAGTAGTAAGGCATGTGAACTCAATACTATCTAGTGACTTTTTCATATATTGTAGAAACTAGAAACTACCGTATTTTTCTAACTTACAAGGGGTTACATGGTCGCAAATTCGTTTGTTAATATAATCTTTGTTTGAGGATTAACACATTGGACTTGATGCTTCATTTCTATCTGTTAATTAGACATTACGACTGTATAGAAATACATATTTTTGATACTCGATCATGACGCATTTCTGGCATTAATTTAGCACACACAAGTACTCGACTCACATACCTCCTCTATGCGTGAACTTCTTTGTCATCTTGAGTAAATCCTCAAGAATCTTTGTTCAACTAGAACATGAAAAATATCATAATCCAAATTCTTTACTTCAAAAAACATCCCGGAAACACCGCTCACAATAATATTACTTGAAATAGAATTTGATGCAGCCACATCCCTTTCTACTCTGAGCCCTAATATTTTGTATAAGTGCGAAATCAAGATCGTCAACCATGCCACTTGCCAACTCCATCGAGCGACTCCAGATGCTACCCAATTGTTAGGTACAACATGTCACCCAACTCGTTCATTGGGATCGCAGCCTTCATGGCATCTACTCGGGGCCCCAAGGGTGCATGCCCAATCCCTTGCTGCGCCTAACTCCATCTACACGATGATGTGAATTATCACCGAAGGAACCAGGATTGGCAAGGCACACATCTATTGTAAAACCTTCTAATCAACTTCTTGGAAATTGTAACATTTGGCATACTAGTTTGACGCAAGCACATTTAACTTATATACTCAAACTAGTTTTTAATTTATATGTAGTTCACAAAGCATCCTACTTTAAGAGAGAATTTGGAAATGTTATGAGCATCAAATAATTATTCACGTTACAAACATATGTTATATCAACAAATGTAAGTTTTATAAAACTCCCCAAATTGATGGATTATCAAAAACTCTAATTATCAAATTCTTTTAAGGAAAGGATAGCAACTAATCATCGATTTCTTTGAATTGTTTCCATGACCCATCGATACATCATGCTAATTTAGGAGAGAGTAATCACATTATATAAACAGCATGAAGCTGTACCTAACAGTTGTAATCGGTACTATAACTATGACTATGCTAAAACAATTCGTGCATGTATATATGAATGTACCTATGTAATTTGTAAATAGTGCATGAAGATATAACATGCAGTAATAAATAAATCATATTCCCTGTAACGGTAGGGGTACTATATATGGTAAGATTATCCTTAGTATTCATTCAGCTAACGCTTGCCAATTCATTGGACCTAATAATTTTTTTGGCATAAACTTCACTCGTAAATGATAAAGGAAAGGGAAACCTTTCAATAGATATAACAACATTATTAGTTTTATTAGCATTTAGCTCACGCATGTACTGTAGATAATTAACGTCCAAAGGCAACACACGAAATGTTGACTCCAATCCATGTGATTCGCCACATCCTTACATTTACAAATGTAGTGCTTATGAATCACCAAGTTTATTGGCTTATGTTCATTAACAAATGTTACTCAACATGTGATTTGGCTTTGGATCTGGAAGTGGAACAAAATCAAAATGGGATTTGTTGTTCACTTGGATTCCAAATATAATACTAGAAAATATGCCCCCTTTTTATTTTCCGATGCAATAGTCAAAAGATGAAATCATAGTTATAATACGGATGACTAATAAGGATCATGTTCATGGAAAGGGATGGTTCCATTTTAACATTGATAGTATAACAGAAATGCATTATGAATAACACAACAACCACCACCAACTATAAGCTATACCTCAAAGAGAGAATCCTTAAGGCTAAAAAATATTTAATATAGGATTCCAAAAATCGTATGAAACCAACAACAAGAGGAAGGCATAACATCGTTACTCGTATATGAAGCACATCATAGTATTAACCAAGGCTCTAAAATATTACAAGTATATGGAAACAAAAGTCATATGAAACCAACAACAAAAGGGGGTATTTATCGCTACCTCCGAGGATGTTCCCTCGGGATCTCCTCTCCCACGAAAATAATATTTCCGTCACTTGATCACAGCGTGAATACGTACACTATGGTGACCTCGAGCTCCCCTACATGATGGCGGCTTCGGATTTTCGATCGAAGCACCTTCTCCACCATAGACGGCAGCCCTCCAACGACAAATCTAGCAAAGGTTGTGATGCTCCAAAGAGGAAAAAGGATTGTGGTGGCTAGGGTTTTTAGAGGGTAGCCTACCATCTCCTATTTATAGAAGGAGAGGTGAATTTGGATCCTAATTTCGGATCCGATTCGGATCCATATATGGATCTTGATCATCCGTCTTAAAACATCAAAATCTTGAGTTCAGAATGTCGGAATCGGAGGTTCTTGAGATCGTTGGAAAGATCTCGTCGAGATCTATGAAATGGATTGATTACTTCAATTTTTTTGATGTCAAAGATACTCGAGATTTTAGGGAAAAAATTGCGGGATATCACATCATAAAAATCTTAAAGGAAGTCTCATCCTCGAGATACGTAACATTTAACATATCTGTTTTGAATGTGACATAGATGTAGGCATAAAAATCTTAAAGAGAATGAAACCCATAAGAATCTTAAAGATCATTGAAATAGGGTGTCGTAATCATACCTTCAAAAAGATAGGGGTATTTCTGTCACATATCTGCCTCAGGCTCCAATGTGGCCTCCTCAACATTCTGACTTTGGAACAATACCTTGACCAAAGGGATGTATTTCCATCACAACTTCTTGACTGTCCTGTCTAAAATATGCACGGGTGCCACAGGGAAAGACAAATTCGGTTCAGCCGTGAGGTCCTCACAGCTAATCACATGTTGAGGGTCTTGAATATATTTTTGGATGTATGATACATGGAATACATCATTCACGCTTACCAAGTGAGGAGGAAGTGCTACTTGATATGTTACCTTCCCAATACGGGCCACAATCTTGAAAGGGCCAACGAACTGTGGTGCCAGCTTGTCCTTAACACCAAATCTTTGAATACCCTTCATTGGAGAGACTCTCAAGAATACAAAATCTTCGACTTCAAATTCGAGATCACGACACTTTGATCAGCATAACTCTTATGACGGCTCTGTGCAGTCAATAATTTTTTCCTAACCGTTTCTACAGCTCTTGTTGTATCCTCGATTATCTGATTGGAATAAATGTCTTTGTCGCCCACTTCATACCAACACAAGGGAGTGGTACATCTCTGCCCCTACAATGCCTCAAAAGGTGCCATGCCAATACTAGCATGGTAGCTGTTTTACAAGTGAACTCCAACAAAGGAAGGTGATCCTTCCATGATACTTGCCATTCAATGGCACATGCTCGGAGTAGGTCCTCAAGGGTATGAATTGTCCTCTCTGATTGCCCATCAGTCTGTGGATGATAGGCTGAACTAAGACACAGTTCGGTTTTTATGGCCTTCATGAATTCTCCCCAATAATGTGTTGTAAAACGAGAGTCTCTATCAGATACAACCTCTTTGAGAATCCCATGCAAGGGAATAACATGATGAATATATAACTTGGCCATATCTACCGGAGTGCATGTCATGTTCAATGGAATGAAATGTGCCGACTTGGTCAACCGGTCCACAATAACCCAGATAGCATCATATCCACCTACTGTACGAGGTAAGGATGTCACGAAATCTATAAAGATACTTTGCCATTTACACATCGGGATAGGAAGTGACTGTAACAAGACAGGAGGATGCTTGTGCTCTGCCTTCACCAATTGACAAGTAAGGCAACTACTAACATGTTCTGCAACATCTCTCTTCATCCCCTCCCACTAAAAGTGTTGACGGAGGTCTATATACATCTTGATGCTGCCTGGGTGGATAGATAATCTAGAACAATGAGCCTCATCTAGGATGTCTCTCCTCAACTCATCATCCTCAGGGACACAGACACGATCTCTCTTCCATAAGACGGACTCACAAACTCTGAGTCCATCGAACTCCTCCTTTAGACATCGATGGAACAAATCTTGTAATTTTTGATCTGTCTGCTGATCGTGCACAATCCTATCCCATAATCCATTGTACTTGGCATGTACATTTGCGACATATGTAGTACTATCAAATGGATGCCACTTACTAAGTGTTGTGAGCATATCCCAAGCCTTTATCCATGTTACGGTGCCCTCCTACTCAAAGCATCTGCTACTACATTTCTCTTACCGGATGATAAGAGATCATGCAGTCGTAATCTTTCAACAATTTCATCCATCATCTTTGCCACATATTCAACTCCCGTTGGTCAAAGATATATTTGAGACTCTTGTGATCTGTAAAAATCTCAAACGTGACCCCGAATAAATAGTTACACCATATCTTCAATGCAAAGACTATAGCTGCCAACCCCAAGTCATGAGTTGGTTAGTTCTGTTCATGGTTCTTTAGTCGTCATGATGCATATGCCACGACATGACCACGTTGCATCAACACTGCACCTAAACCCTCCTTCGATGTATTAGTATACAACGTAAAATCTAAGGTGCATGAAGGAAGGGTGAGAATCGGAGCACTGGTCAGTCTCTCCTTCAACATGCGAAAGCTCATCTCACACTTATCGCTCCAAATGAAGGGGACATCATTATGTGTCAGACGAGTAAGTGGTAGGCGCTAGATGCCAGAAGCCCCTAATAAAGTTCCTGTAGTAGTCGGCGAGGCCTAAGAAATGCATATTTCGGTAACTGTCTTGGGCTGCTCCTAAGACATTACTACATCTATCTTGGCTGGATCAGCTGCCATGCTTGCTCCTGAAATTACATGATCGAGGAAAACTACCTCGGTAAGCCAAAACTTACACTTGTTGTATTTCATATAAAGCTTGTGTTCTCTGAGTGTCTTCATAATAGTATGAAGATATCGCTCATGCTCATGCTCATTACATGAGTAGATTAAGGTATCATCAATGAACACCACTGATGAGCGCGAAATTCACCTCTTTAACAATGATGAATTGTAGTATAGGAGGCGAAATTTCGGTCGATCAAAACACCACAAACTTTGAATGTTGTGGAGTATTTTTACTTGGCAAGTCTACCAAGGTCAAACACAGGGAACATTGATTCTTAGTTGCGTGGTCTTAAATCAAATTAAATAACTAACTAATGCTTAATTGATTTCTGTGTTGAGAAAATATACAAAAAGAAATTCTATGATGAAGATGAAAAGAAATAAAAAGAGAGATAAAGCACTGATCTGTGAAGTATAAGATTCAATCCTCAATGAAATTTATCAATTAATTTTCGAAAGACAATCACAGATCGAAAGAGATTATTTCGAATGAGATATTTTCAATTAATCCCAAAATACAAGTTAGAGGATTATGAGATCACATCATATTCCTACACAAATTGGTTCCTAAAAAATATGTCCAATAATTCTATTTCCTCAAATGAGTTCCCTGCACTGATTAAATCCTTCAAATAATATAATCAATAATCCCGAGAGAAGTGTTCAATTTAGAAGCTCTAGCCAAATCCTTGCAAAAGCCACTATTAATTTTTCAAACAAAATGTCGCAGATCAGTCTCCACAGAGCAAATTGATTCTCTAAAAATAATCAACCAGAATGGTCTCAGATTTGACCATAAATCATGCAAGGAGGTAGATCATGAAAATAGCTTCAAAATGACATTATATGCTCAAAACGGAGTTCGTATGAAAAAGATATGATAAAATGAAGTTTTAGGGAATAATATGTAAATAAAATAAAGTTTTTCTTGCAAAGAGGTCCCTGAAGGGGCTTATCTAATAATTTATAAAAGTTGGAGAAGCCCGGACATACTTTACCCCTTGCGGTGGTATATTTTCAATATATAGAACTCCTGAGGGATTCAGTGCAACCCCCCCACGCACGTGTGATGCACGTGCGCCAGCAGGTTCGGATATGGACCGGAGGGTCGGGGGTTCCGAGGCGGAGGGTCGGGCGGCGTGGCGGAGGTTTGGCGATGAGGCAGAGGTTCGGGCTGCGGGGCTCAGGCTCGGATGCCCGAGCCAATGTGGAGGCTTCTGATGCTTCGGATCACACGAGCCTCGAGGCTGGGGCTGAGGCTCGGGTGGGGTATCGTGGCCTGATCAGGTTCGTTGGATTGAGGGCCTCCTGCCTGATCCAACGGTGACTGTTCGTAGCGATGGATCGGCGGTGGCGCCTCTGACGTACGGGGGAGGCTGCCGGCGACGAGGCGGGGGTGGCGGTTGCTCAGGGTTGTTGCTGGCGAGCCGCAGCGGGCGGAGGGTGGAGGAGCAGGGGCGACGTGCGTGGGCGAACGACGGAGGAGCTTTGCGCACAGGCTAGACTTTAGCCGCTTGACACACAACCGGTGGAGAAGGCGGAGGCGCTCGGGGTACTTTCTGCAATGGTTAGCAAGAAAACAAAAAAAATGGGGAGGAGCGGTTTGGCTCGCACTCGGTGACACATTGGGGAAGGTGAATGGAGCTCAGGCCTGTGCGAGGCCAGAGGAGGAGAAGGAGGGGGCTGTGGTGAAGATGGGTGTACGAATAACATGGGATGTTGGAGGCAACTCGGGTTCTTGCCTCAATGGCCGACGATAGGCCAACGAAGCTCGGCCGCACGGAGCTGCAACAGGGGTCGGGTCGATCGCTGGATCACGCCGGGTAAGAGTGGCCGCTATCACCGGCACTGTAGGGAATGGGCAGATTCCTCGGATGGCCAGCGAGGGCGAGATTTATAGGAGGAAGGTGGTGTCGGTTACACGCGAGGGGTGGTGGGGGTGGTGGCTGATGAATCTCCATTTCATCACCTTTATTCTATCATTTTGGCCTCAAAAACCCCATCAAATGCATGTAAATAGCATCAAATTGTACATAATAGCATTCATGATTCATTGTATTAATTACACATTAAATAAGGGTTTTAATGCCAAAATTATAAAATAAAGAGAAGAAACGAAAAAGGACTAAAATATTGCAAATATTTTATGACCCGAACCCCGAGACCAAGGCCAGCATGGAATTGGTCGACAAGGAATAAAGTAGGGGGAGATAAGGGCCAATAAGTACAATAAATACCTCATTTATTTATACATTTATTTATGCATTCTTGGTACCTATTTTGTACATAATTATTTATTCATCAAATAAAGAAACTTTGTACATGAAAGTTGCAGATAATAATGTAAATAAAAATACAAAATTGAGTTTGTACAAAAATAATATACAGTGTACATTTTATACTAAGAATAAGAAGCCAAAATCTCGACTTCACAGACCCATATCTTGCAAATAAAAACTCTAAATCACCCAAACTCACCTTTAATTGTATATATCATTTCAAGAACTATTTTATAAAATTGGTTTCATAATTTTTGGAGTCCATCTGTGGAAGTTAGGTTTTTGGCCCACCTTGTACATAGACCTGATTAAAATATTCACTTTATTCAATATTTATTATTTCTATAAATTTATATTTTTAGAATCTTGTAAATAATGTATATAATACATGTACATACTAAAATTAGAATAAAAATAAAAAGAATTTGTAAAATAAAATAAGCCTAGGTAATACATAGGCAAAATACCTATGCTACCTATATGTACATAAATAAAAGGGATTTTTATTCTTTTATTCTTTATTCATTTATATTTTTATAACAATGTATATATTATATATAACTTATTAAGAATACAAATCCAAAATAAAAACAAATAAAATTCATTAACTAAATAAAATGTATATAATATATAGGTAAAATACCTATAAGTATACTTACATATACACAAACACATTTATTTAAAAATGTAAATAAACTCATAAAAATTAAATAAAAATATATTTATACTCACAAAAATAAGTTATAAATTTATAAAATAAGAATATAAAATAATAAAATAAAAATAGACAAAATAAAATAAATATAAATAAATACACTTATAAATACAATATTTTAATAAAACCGTAATAAAATACTTCAAAAAAATAAATAAAAATCGTATTAAAATACTACATAAAATAATAAACATTTTTTTATTTTATACTCGAAAATTAATAAAATCATTTACTATTTTAAATACATTTTTCTTTAATAAAACTACTGTTCTGTCTTGTAGCGGGCTGAGGTGGACCAATCAGGTCCCTCTGCGAGTTGACCCCAGTCAACTTGACCTCCAACCATCTGACTTGACGTGAACCATCTTTTCCCCCGATTTCTTGCCTTTTTTCCGCTCGATCTAGCGCTCCATCACTCTCGAATCCTTCTGACAAATTATTCTCTGATCATCCTTGATTCCCGCCGTGATCTTGGAACCCTTCTACATAGCCCCGATTCTTCAATAATCGCCAATCCTTGGGGGTCTCCAGGAATGTGTATAAATAAAACCTCCCTCTTCCTCGGCCGAATTTGGCCAATTTCATTCCCTTCTTTGAGCTTGAATCAACTCCTGGTGGAGCCCTCGTGACAGGAGGTGCTTCCCAGCACCTCGGTTCGGCCGGAGATGACGGAAAATTTTGTCGCGGTGGCGCTCCGGCGGCCACCCTGCTCCCTGGAGGCCCCCAGGTATAGGATCTGCGTTTTTACTTGTTTTAGTTAGGATTTTATTTTAGTATTTCATTTCTGTCTTTAGATTAAGCATTAGCACTTAGTTGTAGCGTAAAAATCAAAAATCGAAGTTCGCCGGAGCTCAGCTCCGGCGACTTCGCCACCGTTCCCCGACTGTTTTCCGACAACCCTTCCACCTTCATCTCGTTCCCCTATGCCTTCTCCATCCCCCAGCAACCTTGTTCAACCGGATCCCCATCTGGATCCACGAATCGAAGCTCCTCCACCGCCTTCCGCCGGAGCTTCTCCGCCCACCATCATCCGCGTGCTTTCAGCTTCAAACCCCGGGTCGAGGAGTATCGCCTCGAGCCCCTCTATCTTTCTGTGCAGGTTAGGTGCCCTGAAGAGCACCAGGAGACGATTCTCAACGCGGCGGAGGTACCTGGAGCTCCGCTTCTTCTTCGAGCTCGTGGCGACGCTCCAGTGCCTCTCTGTCCGATCAGACACCTCCAGCAAATAGAAGACTCTGCCAGGAAGCTTTTGGGACCCTTTGGAGCAGCAAAGGCTGACATAGACGCGAGACATCACCGGAGGAAGCTCGCCCAGGCGAGCGTTCCTCCCCGTTCTTCCAGCCATCGTCTCTGCCATTGGATGAAGAGCAGGTCCCAGATTGATTGCCAGCCGTCTGATGAAGCATCGCTCTGACCGTCAAATCACATTGGGTGATCTAATCCTCACCGCTCATCGTCGAAGCGTCATCGGCTCACGTGGAGGCGCCACGTGTATAAGTAACTCACATCCAGCCGTCCATCAGCGCACCCTTTGGGGGTAAATTACATATTCCACCCCCGCACTTTTTGTATTTAATATTTACTTTTGTAAATAAATTAGCACGTTATAAAATAATTGTAAATTTTGCAGTAGGACCCCTGAGTTTCTTGAAATTGCGTTTAGGTCCTTCCGCGCCTCACATGCGTTCCCACGTGAGGCGTGTAAAAATTGCATGTAACCCCTTGCGGATTTTGTTTATTGTAAAATAGTCTAGAATATTTAAACAACTATTTTATTTACTTGGAGTTTTTGCACTGATGCCCCTGGAATGTATTTTTTTTGCAAAAATGCCCCTGCCAGACTGTTCATTTTTGGTGTCTTTTATCTAGTTATTAAAAATACTTATGAGGCTTCTAAAAATTCACAAAAAATAGGATAGATGCTCCATGCAGTGTTCTTCGACGCCTATATTTTATTTCGCATTTTTTTTCGCATTTTTCCTAATTATCAAAAATGAAAAAGAAGCCATTTTTGCACTGTCTAGTTTATAAAATACAAAAAATTAGAAAAACATTTTGAAAAATTACAAAAAAATTATATATAGTATATTAATATATAAATTGAGTCCAGAAATTAAAAAACCCTAAGAATATGAAAAATAAAAAAATAAAAAAAATCAGAAAACTCCAAAATCCAACAAAAAATAGAAAAATCCTTAAAAAACCCAAAAATATGTTTTTTCTCTTTTATAATTATCTATATATTATTATTAATATATTAAAATTAATTTAAGTATTTTTGGAGTTTATTTTATACTTTTAAAACCCAAATTATATTCGGATATGTAATTAGTCCTATATTGTGGTCATTTTTTGAAATTAAAAACACGTAAATATCAGAAATATTTCAGAAAAATAACAAAAAAATTAGAAAAATATTAAAAAGCTAAAAAAATTTATATCTAGATATATGCTAAGTATTTATATTTGTATTTATATATATTATATTATTCCCCTCTCTCTGTTCTTATATATACATCTCTTTATACATATATCTTATATATATTTATATATTTATATTCATATAACTAAAAATAAAATAAAAAAATATATAAAATATAAAAACAAAAAAAATTATAAAAACAAAAATATAAAAAAATTACAAAACCCAAAACCCACTAAAACAATAAAAGGGCATGAACAATCGATTGAATAATTGAATGATACATCACATACAACCATTCGCCTCCCAGTGTTCGACCTCTACCTGTACTTACACCTATACACATTTACATGTAGAGTTATAATAAATTTTAACTCCACATTTTTGGATATTCATTGCATATATTTATTGTGGGTTAACTGTTGATTGATTCGGGATCTGTTGAGCGGTCGCCTCAGCGACATTGTGGTCCCGCCTTGTGCGGATTACTCTAGACCCTCGTCAAGTCCCTTTTCATTAAATGGCGCCGTTGCCGGGGAGGCAACGGATTTTGTATGATTTTGTGAGCTTATTGGTTCATTTATTTAATTAATTGCTCATGTCCATGATTTATTTATTTGTTTGGTTTTTGTTTCTATTTGACATTATCTGATTGATTGTTCTGACCACTTTCTTTCCTTTGTCTTTGATGCGAGGGACCCCCAAGCGAAGGACGACCTCTTAGGAGGACCTATGCACCCAAGCGAGGAGGAGTTGGCTCCTCTATGCCAGCCAACAAGAGAGAGCATCCATGATAGAAGAAGGAGAATTTTTGAAGACAGTCACTATTTTTAGGCATTTTATTTTATTTCATTTTATTATGTATATTCATGTGAGAGAGTGACGCTTAGAATTTTGTAATAATACAGGACTCTCACAGGTACACGAAGACTCCCGAGGTCCATTGCTCGAGGGATTGTTCCCTTGGGGGCCTCGATGATTTTTGACGCTTTTCTTTTATTTTCATTTTTATTATTTTGTGTGAATGAGCCTTAGCTTAGGAGTTGCTTGCTCGTAGAGTTAGGTCCAAACACTCTAACATATATTTGCATGTACCTATAGTTCGCTTTGGACCTAGATCAAACTCTAAACAGCCGCTCATTTATCTCTTAGCCTTTGTGCCACAACGAGCCCCACAATGCGTTTTCTCCTAAGCTCAAGTGTGTTGAGCACAGAGGAGGAGTGAGCCAAGACCGGACTTTTTAAGGCTAAAGGTAAATGAGCGACTTGTAGTGCTTCACGATAATTGCAATTTCTGAACCTAGGGCGATTTCTTCGGTTTGCATTTGCATATAACATAGGTTTCAAATTCTGTTATGCATCCCGCATGGAGAGAGCTGGGAGGCACTGTAAGTCTTCTTTCTTAGCATGCATCATCGTTTTCCGACTTGCATGGCTTTTCCGATCCTCTCCCTCTGATTTTGTCAACCTAGGATGCTTAATGGAAATTGGAACCTCGATAGGCACGTGCATTGAAAATACCAAAAAAAAGTGATAACTTAAATAAAATCAGGACTGCTAACTCTACTGGACGTAATAATAAAGCGTAATGGATTTCTTGTCTTGGGGAGAGCAACCCCCTCATTATATGCGTTTTAAATTTCTTACATGCACACTAAGGAGTAGAGCCCAAATCCTATCAAGCCTCCTAAGTGATTGTAAAAATTTTTGATCTCACCTAACTCTAAAATCGAAAAGATAAATGACCATCACCTGACGATCTTCACTGTGTTGAGTAGGTGAATTGGGGGTTTGCCTTGCGTCTTGATTGTGACTTGGAGTCCATTGTGCTTTTCTTTCATCCCTAGAGTAGTCGGTCCCACCGTGTGAGTCATGCATTTTTCATCTTTGAGTCTCTCTACCTCTCTTATACATATATCTCTTCATGTTGCATCGAGTCGTGATATTGGTGCTTGAGCTCAATCATTCTTCGCCAAATCCTTTGTTTCCCTCTTCTTCACCATCTTCTTCGTATCCATCGTATCATCTTCTTTGGTTCGGGGAGAGCACTCTCTTCAGACCACCACCTTGACGGTGTTCCCGCCTTGTGTGGAACACCCAATTTTGTCTATGAACCGATCTTCTCACCCGCCCTCCTCGTTCCCTCTATATCACTCTTCTACCACCCATGATATTGGCACGTCCGCTCAATCAGGTTCTCCACTTCACTGTGTTACCCTTCTTATCCATCTTCCTTGTGTCCCCCGTATCATCTCTCCCTTTACCCGGGAATGCTGTGCATAATGATGAGGCCCGCATCGATGATTATTTATACAAATTATTTGTGTAAGTCAGGCCAATGATGTTGAGGACGCTGAGATTGATGTGATGGATTTTGTCTTTGATACATGCATACGAGCTTATTGAGGATTTTTGATGATGCATAGAGCATAGGTGTGATGCATTATTGAGGAATTTTAGTTCTCGCACACCGGGTTGAGGATGTGGTATGATGCGATGACTTGGTGATAATTTCATGAGTACTAATTGATCTATCTATTTTTAGGTTCCACCCATTTTGATTTTGAGGATTGACTGATTATTCTGATTTGGACTTCCTGATAAAGGTGTGCGGATCCTGCATGATCTCTCATCTTCCTGTTTGACCCATCCTCGACCTCCTGACTCTTCGATCCACCCATGGCATTTAGAGGAATCCTGATGACATATTGTGCCATCTCAGCTGATTAGAGTAACTTGAGGGACCACATTGTGAATGACCTGATTATTTGCTCCCTCACATGATCTTATGCCCTCCTATGGATTGATGGATTCACACTATTTCGAGGACCTGAGAATTTATGCCAGCATTTCCATGACCTACATTGATCTAGTTTGCATTGCTCCCCGAGGACTATCTGCGGGAGATTGCGACAATTTCTAGGACTGCGGTTTCACTCACTGCATCGGTCGCCATTGTTATGGGACCTGGAACCGAGTCAGACGATATGCTTGATTGGCCTCCCCTTGTGATTGCGTGCCTGACCTGTCAGTACACGAGGCCAATGTACTAGACTCATCTGAGTCTGCTCTCCTTGACGGTCCTCGCAAGGCAGAGCTCTCCTTGTCTTATTGTTCCACGCTTAGTTCATAGCTCTCCGAGGGTTATCTGCGGGAGACTATGACATATTTCTGATCTGATTGGTCTCTTCTGCTGGTAGCCGATCTGTCGACTACTGAGACCACTATGTAGGTCAGTCTGATGGATCCGGTTCCTTCGAGCCCTTCTCTCTCCTTGACGACCCTCGCAAGGTAGAGACACGTTCTGACTATTCTTTGCTTAGTTCACAGTGCTCTCCGAGGACTATCTGCGGGAGACTGCGACACTCTCTTTACGCTCGGTTCCCCCTGCTGACTGTGTCTCCGATCTGCGGAGCACGGAACCGAGTCGTCTGATATATATGACTTTTGGTCCCATCTTGAGTTGCCTATCCAATCTGCGGATCATGAGACCTGTCTGATTAGACTCCTTTGAGTCTGCTCGCCTTGAAGGTCCTCGCAAGGTGGAGCTTCTGGTATCTGCTATTCCCATGACTAGTTGGCAGCCCGCTCTCCGAGGGTTATTTGCGGGACGTTGCCACACTTTCTTGATTTTACGGTCTCTTCTGCGGGTAACCGATCTGTCGCCTACTGAGACCGTTTCTATGATCCGTCTGATGGATCAGGCTCCTTTGAACCCGCTCTCCTTGACGACCCTCGGAAGGGTGAGCTTCTGTTCTGAATATTCATTGAATAGCATGTACTACTCCCCGAGGGTTATCTGCGGGAGAGTACACCATTTTCTAGGTACTCGGCTTCACTTCTGGTGTCTCCCATCTGTTGGAGCACGAAGCCGAGTCCTCTTCTGCATTGTGTACTCGGTCTCCTCCCTGATTGTGTCTCCTTTCTGTTGGAGCACGGAGCTGAGTCTTCTGATTATTCTCTGATTCCACTCACCTTGAGAACCCTCGCAAGAGTGAGCCACATAGTGTGTGGTCCGGTGTATTCTTGTGACTTTCAGACTATATCACCACCGTGCATCACACAGTCTCATACGCTTTATTTCATATCTATCTGAGACTCTGATTGATCGGAGGAGTCTGTACTGCTCTTTTCTCCTCTCGGTCTTACGGTATCAGCTATATTCCTTCATGTTGACCTTATGAGCCGATTGACTGCTTCACGCTACTGGACCCTGCTTTACTTTCCGATCTAATTATCCCCGGTAGCCGACACCCACCTGACTGCATATCAGGGTGTCTTTTCACCTTCTGGCTGCGTCGTCGTTCTCACAGGGAGACGACGACGATAGTACGGTATTCACTTATCAGATACCGTCCTGTACTCCACCAGTTTCTCACCGCTTGTATATATGTGTACCTTTTCCATTCTTTCTCCTGTATGTTCTGTGTGCCCCAGATCTATCGCCATATCATTGTGTCTACGCTTATGACATACCTTGTCCTAAGTGTAGGGGGGCACACACCGAGTTGTTCTTTCCTTGCACTTTTTCGTCACTCCCGTTCTTGCCTATACTTAGGGCCATCTCACCCTAAGTATAGGGGGAGTGATGCGTATATTCTCCACGATCTTTCCATCTATCTGATTATATCTCTTCTTTTCTTCTTTTCCTTTTCTATCTTCTCAATCTAAATAAAAGGTGTCGCCCCTTTGTGTCAGTTTTCTGTACCTAGGACGTACTTTGTCCTAAGTATAGGGGGGTGCACCCCTGATTTGTTAATTCTTTGATCTGTTTATTCCCCACCCTTGACCCTCCCTGCTTTCTGTACAGTCTGCTATACTTACGATTACTTGATCCTAAGTATAGGGGGGACGGTCAACTTCTCATTTATTCATCTCTTATTTATATATTCTTTAGACTTGTCTATACTCAGTACGAGTTATGTCTTCTCTTTTCTTTTCGATCTATGTGGACATAGCTCAAGCTAAGTATAGGGGGGTCGTATATACTATGTATATACTTTAGCCATAACTCGTACTCTTGTATTTTACTAATAAATATGGCTAACAATTCTTTAAATTCGTTAAAAACCCTTACTAAAAAGATGTGACTATTCCTCAAATTCTTTTTGTATATACTGATTAATAAATCAGGAGAAAATGTTTTTTGCAAAATGTTTGAAAAATAGTATGAAAATCGTCGTGAACAATTATTGAAAACTATTTCGAAAACGTTTTGTTACATGTTTTCAACCTGTGTAAAAATGTGTGCTTTGTAAAATTTCTTGTCTTTGTATGAAATAAAATGTTTGAAAAATGATTTGCAAATGGTTTGAAAAATGGTTGCAAAAATATGTTGAAAATCTATATATACTGTTTGGAAAAACCTTTGCAAAATGATTTTCAAATGTGTACATGTTTGTAAAAATGTTTGTAAAATTATTTTGGACTATAGTTTTCAAAAATTGTTGGAAAAATTTTGTGTCAAATAATTTTGAGGAATAGTCACATATGACAAATAACTAAAATAATATATATTATTATTATAAATAAAAATAAAAATAACCAAAATTCTTTAATAAGTGTGCATATATACCTATAAATAAAAACTATATTGTAAACTCTTGTAAAATGAAGCGGCACGCTCGTGTAAATAGTTGAACATATCTTATACTTTGAGTGCCAAAATTATTTGCAAACATTCTTTGTGTAAAAATTTATCTCTTTGTTTTCAAAATTCTTTGAAAAAAAATTGCATTATTCTTTGCATATTTGTAAAAAGCATTTGCACAACATTCTTATATTCTTTGATTGAGCTTGATGTTTGAACTAGTCCAATAAAGTCGAAGATTGGAGCTTGGTTGGACCTTACCACACCTAACTGCACTAGAACCTTATGGGAACTAGGTTTAAGGTACCTCAGGTCTATTCAGACTTAATTCTTTGAGAAAACAGGGCTGGGTTCAAGTCACCTCAGTGGACTAACTAGAACTTTTCGAGACACACGTATGACTCTTGCCGACCGTGACCTAACTTGGACACCTGCACCTTTCACTTGCCCAACTCAGTTGGAGTGGTGAGGGGGTTGGATTTGCCAGTCTGAGACGCACACGGGTGGAAACATTCGTCCTCCTCTAGGGAGGGAAGTGCACCCCAACCTGGTCCAATAGCCATGAGGTCTAAAGACAGGAGATTGTGGGTTGCGATAAAGCTTCAAAAGAGGGATAGTCTACTGGCTCAAGAGGAAAAACTCCTTATGTAAATGCTGCTGTGAATAGTATGTTGAAAAAAAAAGGTAAGGCCTGTAAAAAATAAAATGCCTGCAAAGTATGTATAAGCAAGCTTGAGCATCAACGTTATACCATGTGAGCCTGCAGCTGGATGACTTGACTACACTGGTCTTGCATCCCAGGATAGGTAGCTACACTGGCTACCGTCCATTCTTCTCTTCACCCCCTCCTCTTGAGCTGGATGCCACTTGAACTTAGAAGGGAATACCCTGCTCCTCGAGGAAAGAGCTGTTGGATTAGGGAATCATTGGGTTGTCATTCTGGAGAAGTCAGTCCCTTTGTCATTTCAGTTGGGAAGAGCCACTATCACTTACACTGTACAAGTCAGCTTCATAGTCATAAGGGTTTGCGTATGATGTAGGCTAGTTTTGACCTGGCTCTTGAGGTGGGTTGAACCGAGTTCTGTGACTCTCGAAGGTTGTTGTATTTTAGAGCTAGTTCCCGACCAGGTTCCACACACACTCTCACACCAAGGTCTAACCTGAGCTCCAAACTTTGATTTTGTACAGATGAGTTTAATAATCATGCTCAATTCAAGTTATTCTTTAAATTCTTTATTTTTGCTTTTTCTTTTCTTCTTTTTCTTTATTCTTTTTGTACTTATTGCAAAAGTGTTTGCTAGGGACTAGCAAAGGCAAGTATAGGGGGGGTGATGAATCTCCATTTCATCACCTTTATTCTATCATTTTGGCCTCAAAAACGCCAGCAAATGCATGTAAATAGCATCAAATTGTATTAATTACACATTAAATAAGGTTTTTAATGCCAAAATTATAGAATAAAGATAAGAAAAGAAAAAGGACTAAAATATTGCAAATATTTTATGATCCGAACCCCGAGACCAAGGCCAGCATAGAATTGGTCGACAAGGAATAAAGTAGGGGGATATAAGGGCCAATAAGTACAATAAATACCTCATTTATTTATTCATTTATTTATGCATTCTTGGTACCTATTTTGTACATAATTATTTATTCATCAAATAAAGAAACTTTGTACATTGTAGATAATAATGTAAAAAAAATACAAAATTGAGTTTGTACAAAAATAATATACAGTGTACATTTTATACTAAGAATAAGAAGCCAAAATCTCGACTTCACAGACCCATATCTTGCAAATAAAAACTCCAAATCACCCAAACTCACCTTTAATTGTATATAGCATTTCAAGAACTATTTTATAAAATTGGTTTCATAATTTTTGGAGTCCATCTGTGGAAGTTAGGTTTTTGGCCCACCTTGTACATAGACCTGATTAAAATATTCACTTTATTCAATATTTATTATTTCTATAAATTTATATTTTTAGAATCTTGTAAATAATGTATATAATACATGTACATACTAAAATTAGAATACAACTAAAAAGAATTTGTAAAATAAAATAAGCCTAGGTAATACATAGGAAAAATACCTATGCTACCTATATGTACATAAATAAAAGGGATTTTTATTCCTTTATTCTTTATTCATTTATATTTTTATAACAATGTATATATTATATATAACTTATTAAGAATACAAATCCAAAATAAAAACAAATAAAATTCATTAACTAAATAAAATGTATATAATATATAGGTAAAATACCTATAAGTATACTTACATATACACAAACACATTTATTTAAAAATGTAAATAAACTCATAAAAATTAAATAAAAATATATTTATACTCACAAAAATAAGTTATAAATTTATAAAATAAGAATATAAAATAATAAAATAAAAATAAACAAAATAAAATAAATATAAATAAATACATTATAAATAAAATATTTTAATAAAACCGTAATAAAATACTTCAAAAAAAATAAATAAAAATCGTATTAAAATACTACATAAAATAATAAACATTTGTTATTTTATACTCGAAAATTAATAAAATCATTTACTATTTTAAATACATTTTTCTTTAATAAAACTACTATTCTGTCTTGTAGCGGGCTGAGGTGAACCAATCAGGTCCCTCTGCGAGTTGACCCCAGTCAACTTGACCTCCAGCCGCCTGACTTGACGTGAACCATCTTTTCCCCCGATTTCTTGCCTTTTTTCCGCTCGATCTAGCGCTCCATCACTCTCGAATCCTTCTGACAAATTATTCTCTGATCATCCTTGATTCCCGCCGTGATCTTGGAACCCTTGTACATAGCCCCGATTCTTCAATAATCGTCGGTCCTTAGGGGTCTCCAAGAATGTGTATAAATAAAACCTCCCTCTTCCTCGGCCGAATTCGGCCAATTTCATCCCCTTCTTTGAGCTTGAATCAACTCCTGATGGAGCCCTCGTGACAGGAGGCGCTTCCCAGCACCTCGGTTCGGCCGGAGATGACAGAAAATTTTGTCGCGGTGGCGCTCCGGCGGCCACCCTGCTCCCTGGAGGCCCCCAGGTATAAGAGTTGCATTTATACTTGTTTTAGTTAGGATTTTATTTTAGTATTTCATTTCTGTCTTTAGATTAAGCATTAGCACGTAGTTGTAGCGTAAAAATCAAAAATCGAAGTTCGCCGGAGCCCAGCTCCGGCGACTTTGCCACCGTTCCCCGACTGTTTTCCGACCACCCTTCCACCTTCATCTCGTTCCCCTACGCCTTCTCCATCCCCCAGCCACCTTGTTCAACCGGATCCCCATCTGGATCCGCGAATCGAAGCTCCTCCACCGCCTTCCGCTGGAGCTTCTCCGCCCACCATCATCTGCGTGCTTTCAGCTTCAAACCCCAGGTCGAGGAGCATCGCCTCGAGCCCCTCTATCTTTCTGTGCAGGTTAGGTGCCCCGAAGAGCACCAGGAGACGATTCTCAACGCGGCGGAGGTACCTGGAGCTCCGCTTCTTCTTCGAGCTCGTGGCGGCGCTCCAGTGCCTCTCTGTCCGATCGGACACCTCCAGCAAATAGAAGACTCTGCCAGGAAGCTTTTGAGACCCTTTGGAGCAGCAAAGGCCGACAGAGACGCGAGACATCACCAGAGGAAGCTCGCCCAGGCGAGCATTCCTCCCCGTTCTTCCAGTCGTCGTCTCCGCCGTTGGATGAAGTGCAGGACCCAGATTGATTGCCAGCCGTCCGATGAAGCATCGCTCTGACCGTCAGATCACATTGGGTGATCTAATCCTCACCGCTCATCGGCGAAGCGTCATCGGCTCACGTGGAGGCGCCACGTGTATAAGTGACTCACATCTAGCCATCCATCAGCGCACCCTTTGGGGGTTAATTACATATTCCACCCCCGCACTTTTTGTATTTAATATTTACTTCTGTAAATAAATTAGCACGTTATAAAATAATTGTAAATTTTACAGTAGGACCCCTAAGTTTCTTGAAATTGCGTTTAGGTCCTTCCGCGCCTCACGTGCATTCCCACGTGAGGCGTGTGAAAATTGCATGTAACCCCTGGCGGATTTTGTTTATTGTAAAATAGTCTAGAATATTTAAATAACTGTTTTATTTACTTGGAGTTTTTGCGCTGATGCCCCTGGAATGTATTTTATTTGCAAAAATGCCCCTGCGAGGCTGTTCATTTTTGGTGTCTTTTATTTAGTTATTAAAAATACTTACGAGGCTTCTAAAAATTCACAAAAATTAGGATAGATGCTCCATGCAATGTTCTTCCACGCCTATATTTTATTTCGCATTTTTTCGCATTTTTCCTAATTATGAAAAATGAAAAAGAAGCCATTTTTGCACTGTCTAGTTTATAAAATACAAAAAAAATTAGAAAAACATTTTGAAAAATTACAAAAAAATTTTATATAGTATATTAATATATAAATTGAGTCCAGAAATTAAAAACCCTAAGAATATGAAAAAGAAAAAAAATAAAAAAATCAGAAAACTCCAAAATCCAACAAAAAAATAGAAAAATCCTTAAAAAACCCAAAAATTGTTTTTTCTCTTTTATAATTATCTATATATTATTATTAATATATTAAAATTAATTTGGGTATTTTTGGAGTTTATTTTATACTTTTAAAACCCAAATTATATTCGGGTATGTAATTAGTCCTATATTGTGGACATTTTTTGAAATTAAAAACACGTAAAAATTAGAAATATTTCAGAAAAATAACAAAAAAATTAGAAAAATATTAAAAAGCTAAAAAAATTTATATCTAGATATATGCTAAGTATTTATATTTGTATTTATATATATTATATTATTCCCTTCTCTCTGTTCTTATATATACATCTCTTTATACATATATCTTATATATATTTATATATTTATATTCATATAACTAAAAATAAAATAAAAAAATATATAAAATATAAAAACAAAATAAAAATCATAAAAACAAAAATATAAAAAAATTACAAAACCCAAAACCCACTAAAACAATAAAAGGGCATGAACAATTGATTGAATAATTGAATGATACATCACATACAACCATTCGCCTCCCAGTGTTCGACCTCTACCTGTACTTACACCTATACACATTTACATGTAGAGTTATAATAAAATTTAACTCCACATTTTTGGATATTCATTGCATATATTTATTGTGGGTTAACTATTGAGTGATTCGGGATCTGTTGAGCGGTCGCCTCAGCGACATTGTGGTCCCGCCTTGTGCGGATTACTCTAGACCCTCGTCAGGTCCCTTTTCATCAAATGGCGCTGTTGCCGGGGAGGCAACGGATTTTGTATGATTTTGTGAGCTTATTAGTTCATTTATTCAATTAATTGCTCATGTCCATGATTTATTTATTTGTTTGGTTTTTGTTTCTATTTGATATTATCTGATTGATTGTTCTAACCACTTTCTTTCCTTTGTCTTTGATGTGAGGGACCCCCAAGCGAAGGAGGACCTCTTAGGAGGACCTATGCACCCAAGCGAGGAGGAGTTGGCTCCTCTATGCCAGCCAACAGGAGAGAGCATCCATGACAGAAGAAGGAGAATTTTTGAAGATAGTCACTATTTTTAGGCATTTTATTTTATTTCATTTTATTCATGTGAGAGAGTGGCGCTTATAATTTTGTAATAATACAGGACTCTCACAGGTACACGAAGACTCCCGAGGTCCATTGCCCGAGGGATTGTTCCCTTGGGGGCCTCGATGATTTTTGACGCTTTTCTTTTATTTTCATTTTTATTATTTTGTGTGAATGAGCCTTAGCTTAGGAGTTGCTTGCTCGTAGAGTTAGGTCCAAACACTCTAACATATATTTGCATGTACCTATAGTTCGCTTTGGACCTAGATCAAACTCTAAACAGCCGCTCATTTATCTCTTAGCCTTTGTGCCACAGTGAGCGCCGCAAAGCGTTTTCTCCTAAGCTCAAGTGTGTTGAGCACAGAGGAGGGGTGAGCCAAGACTGGACTTTTTGAGGCTAAAGGTAAATGAACGACTTGTGGTGCTTCACGATAATAGCAATTTCTGAACCTAGGGCGATTTCTTCGGTTTGCATTTGCATATAACATAGGTTTCAAATTCTGTTATGCATCCCGCATGGAGAGAGCTGGGAGGCACTGTAAGTACTAGGGCTCTAACACTAGATAATGATAGTCGACAAATCCCGACGGCGACTGCTGCAACACTTGCATCATATCCCATCTGGATGACTATCTCCCCTTCTTTAAGCTTTCTAGTTTCCTGAAACAAATGCAACAAATTGTATATATGAACAGAAGCACCAGAATCAACAACCTAACTTCCTTCTCGTCCAACGAGAAAACTAGTTTCAATGATAAAAGTAGATTTCATACCAGCTGGGGCTTTACCTTTGTCGACCGACTTCAGGTAATCCGGGCAATTACTCCTCCAGTGCCCCGGCTTCTTGCAGTGGTGATAGACGTCGGTTATCTTCGACACCATTAGAGTGGATGCATTGGAAGATGAGCCAACACCTTGTCCCTTTTTGTTTCTCTTCTGGGTCGGGCCCTTCCGAGAACCTTAATTCCGACTATGCTTCCCTCTGACCTGTGCAACCATTGCACTGCCAGCAGGACCATCTTTCTTCATTACGTCTTCTGCAGACTTTAATGCTGCAAGAAGCCCAACATTTTTCATTTCCAGCTTGTTCATGTGGAATGAAACCACAAAGTTATTGAAAGACTTGGGCAACGACAACAGAATGAAATCAGATTGCATGTCTGCATCCATGATTGCCCCAAGAGTCTCCAGCTCCGACAAGTACACAAACATTTTGAGTACATGTTCACCGACCGAAGTTCCTTCCTACATCTTGCAGCGAATGAGTTCTTTCATAACGTTGTATCGTTAAGTGCGGTTAATGTCACCAAATATATCTTTCAGATTCTGCATTATCTCCTGGCAAGTACTCATCTCCACATGTTGTTTCTGAAGAACATTGGAGAGAGAACCCAGGATATAGCATGTAGCGAAGACATGATCTTCATCATACTTGTCATTGTATGCTTTTTTTTCCTTTCATTTAGGGTTTTTATGCTTGTCTTCTGAGAGCACATAACTTATGCGCTCAGCCGAGAGTACAAGCTCCAAATTACGGATCCAATCCGAGTAATTTGGTCCGGTCAACAGGTTGACCTCCAGAAGCCTGCTTAGTGGGTTCATGGACTTCATTTTCTGAAAT
The DNA here is from genome assembly GCA_037367405.1 of Ottelia alismoides. Classification (NCBI taxonomy): domain Eukaryota; kingdom Viridiplantae; phylum Streptophyta; class Magnoliopsida; order Alismatales; family Hydrocharitaceae; genus Ottelia; species Ottelia alismoides. The sequence continues at coordinate 67,286 of JAZKJV010010237.1, forward strand.
TAAAAATTGCTTTTCTATTTTCTTTTATTATTTTAAAATCCAAAAAAATAAAAATATTAAAAATCCACCAAAAATCATTTTCTTTTATTTTATTCTTATTTTAGACTACTTCATAGGCCGCGAGGCCATCACGTGCTCCCTGAGTCCGACCCTTGTCGCTATACCAGGCTAATCCAATAGCTAGGACCGCTATCGTGTTTCTTTGATTTTTACTCTATTTTGGTGGTCTGCTCTTATTTTCTTGTTGATCCGGATTTCTCGAGCGACTGAGGTGGCAATGACCTTTGTTTTATATTTCTTCACCTTAGTTGCTTGGCAATTTTCATGTCATCAGAATGGCGCCGTTGCCGGGGAGCACGGCTTAGTAGTCTTTTCTTTTTCATTTTCTTTTTGTTTTCTTTTTCACGGCTTTCCGCGGCTTTTTCTGAGTCCGCGGCTTTTCACGGCTTTTTATTTTTCTCTTATTTTTGTTTTCTTTTATTTTCTTTCATTTTCTTTTATTCTTTTATTTTAGTTTTTGTTTGATTTTGCTTGTTTGTTTTATTTGCTATTTCTGCATATATACCCCTGTTTATTTTTCTTACTTTTATTTGATTATTTTATCTGGTATTTGACACTTTGTCTGCTTTCTTGCGAGGGCCCGAGGACCGAGGCGACGAATCTCGAGAAGCCGGCACAACCGCGGTGATCGAAGGTGGCTCCCTTCTGCACGGAGCCGTAGGAGAGCGTGAGAGAGTAGCTGAGTGGGGGAGGTTTAGTGTAGATTAGCTTAGATTTTATTTCTGCTAGTTAAACTGTTGTAATAACACAGGGACAACAGGACTTGGACTTCATACTTTCTCGGGTCTGTTTCGCCGAGCACCGGTGTGCTCGGGGGACCCTTAGGTTTTTTGCGGCTTTTTACGTGGTTTTTGTTTTTCGCTGCCTTTTACGGTTTCACGCGGTTTTTATCGAGCCCCTAACCTTAGGAATTTCTATTGATTGTGCCGTAATTAGTAGGATCCAAACACCTAATTATCTACTTGTGCCTATAGTTCGGTAATTGGACCTATTAATAAAAAGTTAATAAAAATAGCTGACTCACTTCCTTCGAGCCTACGTGCCGCAGCCTGCACTGCCAAGCGCTGCTCCTGAACCTGATTTGTCGGGAGGAGGAGGGGTAGACCGAGATCAGACTCTTTGGATCGGAGGCTGGTGACCAGCTAGACGGTTCTTTCGAGTAGAAGTTGCCTGCTTAGGACTCGATTTTCCCGCTTGCACCATTTAGGTAGTTTTATTTCTGTCTTTCAATTCTGCGCGGATCATATTGCATGTAGACTGCCGGAGTCAGGTACACATCCCTTCCTCTGCATGCATCATTGATTTCATCGCGCATCAACTTTTTCGTCTTCTCCCCCTGTTTTTGACTTAATAACCAGGAGAACCGAAAAATTCATTAGGCATTTTTGTTTTTATTGAAAAAGACCTAAAAAGAAAAATCATAAAATTGGGACTGCTAAAACTATTGATCCTAAAAGACACTTGACTTAAAAATCTATCTTGGGGAGAGCAACCCCCTCATTGTTTGGTTTGATTGTGCGAGAGAGTGACCCCGAACACTAGGTAGAGCCCTCTGATACTCTTCTCGACTGATTACCGACTACTTCTGTGCGGGACAGTCGGTTGGGAAAGTATCGGGTATCCCAACATGTCAAGTAATCGCTCTGATATCTTGATTGTTCATCAAAATAAAATTGACAAGATAAATTGACCGAGCCTTTACGGTCTTCAGCTCTTGGTGCGTTGGTGAACTTGGGGGTTTGCTTGTGATCATAGTTTTTCCAGATCTCATCCACCTTACTCGCCACATCAAGATGATGGGTAGACGATCTCTTATGCAGCCTCTGGCTGCACCGCTTTCGGGCGCGTCTACCCGTTCATCTAGGTTAATTCGCGAGAGCCGAGACCCGCTCTCCGAACCCGAGTATGATTCCACCCTGTTCCCCCTCGACCCCCTTTCTTTCGGTTCTGAGAGACCAGTGCCAAAGGAGAGACTAACAGATTTATCGGTACCTGAGTTTGGATCGTTTAATTTTGCAGAGACTATGGCCGACAGTTCTGATGATCGCAGTAGAGGTCCACAGCCCGAGCATTTTGTTCTGGACCAAGGTGCGATCAACTCCATCCTTATCGCCTCCCTCGAGACAGTGCAACAGCAGTTGAGGGACCAGGGAGCTTTTATGCTAGATATGAGGCACGAGATGGAGGATATGAGAGCAGAGCGAGAGCAGTGTAGAGACGGGCCGAGGGTCCTAGATGAGGCAGCAGCAGCCGTAGTGGCCGCAGCCGCAGCGGCAGGAGCATGAGACCCACCGAGACCGATGCGAGAGTTGCACAACCCCGGATCGAAACTGATGCATCACTGGGTTGTTTTACCAGCCATCGTGGAGGACTTCAAGTTCCCCCCGAACACCTTGCAGCTCCTCCCCCGTTTCCATGGGCTCGCCACAGAGGAGCCCCATCTCCACCTCCAGGAGTTTCTGATGATCTGCAGCACCGTCCACGACCGTCAGGTGGACCAGGACACGATATGGATGATTTCCTTCCCCTTCTCCTTAGCAGACAGAGCAGCCACCTGGCTGAAGCATTTGGGGAAGTTTGTCTACACTTGGGAGTAGCTCCACACCGAGTACTCGCATAAGTACTATCCACTCGGGCGGACGAATGCCGCGAGAGCTCTGATCAACAACTTCTCCTTGCTCCCCAACGAGCAGTTTCACGAGGTATGGGAGAGGTTCAGAGAGCTGTCAGACATATGCCCGCACCACGACATTTCCAAGCCGATCTTGTGCAGAGCTTTTCCAATGGGCTGACACCAGATTTCCAATGGGCTGACACCAGAGCTTCAGGGCTTGGTGAACGCTTCTTGTGGCGGGTCTTACTTCGCCAAGGATCACGACCATGTATGGGCCATCTACAAGGAGATGGCTGAGAACTACATGGTGATGTCCCAGACCCGGTTATACACTCAGAGCAGACCCCAACAGCCACAGACCGTGCAGTACCAGAGGATAGCACGGGTCGACACCGGTCCTTCCAGTTCGTCCGCGGTAGCAGTAGCACATGCTGAATCATCAGCCGCGGATATGGGGATTATCAACGAGAAGCTGGACCGGATGGAGATTATAGAGAAGAAGCAGTGCCAGGGCATCACGCAGATGGAGTAGATGGCACAGACTTTGAGTGACCTGAAGACACAGCTCATGTGTCTCCAGGAGGCACAGATGGCTTCCCAGCCCCGTCTTCAGGCACGAGGTGATCAGGGCAGCAGCAACAGCTCGTCCCAGCGCTCCAGCTCTCACCAGCAGCCTAGACAGGTTCATCTTGTACAGGCGGAGCCGTACCAGCAGCCGCAACCCACCTACCAGTCACCACCATCTCCAGACTTGCAGATGGTGGTATACCAGCCGGATCAGCCTCTGGCAGTGCTCCCGCCACCCCAGTACGATGCAGAGCTGTTGATGGATGTCAACGGGATTTGGTATGACCGCCCCCAACCCGGTATCCGACGAGACCATCCCGCATTCCATTGGGAGACCAGAGGTGCCCAGCCACAACAGCAGCCATCACGTCAGAGTGGTCAGTACGGCCATTAGAGGGATCACTAGCTGCAGCAACAGTAGCCCCCAGTGTACCCACAACCACAGCAGCAGCAATCACAGTATGGTCCTCGTCCCTATGAGCAGGGATAGTCTTGGAGGCGAGAGCAGCCTCACCAGCCGCAGCATCAGCCACATTCCTACCCCTGTATGCCACAGCAACAGTTCCAGTAGCCTCACTACTAGAGAGGCTACCCGTCGGGCTCTCATGAGAGCCCCGCCTTGGATGATATCGCCCGCCTTCTCACCGATCAGTAGGCTACTTTTCGACGGGAGATGGATGAGTTCCGCCAGGAGATGCAGGACATGAGAGGGAATGCCGCCATCCCTGCCCAGATTGAGCCGAACCCCAACAATCTGAAGAGGAAATTTGAGCAGGTAGCTTGTACTGAGTATGCCACTCCTAGTGATGCATTTGGTGATATGTATGCATATCTTTTTGATACTGATTTTGTCACACTTAGGATCGGTAGGATGCCAGAAGGCAGCGCCTCGTCTGAGCGACACCATGAGGATACATCTAGAGCGCTCGACGAGGAGGAGGAGAGCGGTACTGAGGCCGCTAGAGATGATGACGGTGGTACCGATGCCACCAAGGATGCTGATTCCACCGGCGGTGCTGAGGCCGCCATTTCACCAGTTGGAGGAGGTGGCACTGAGGACACCCCTGATGCCGAGCCAGAGCGCGGTACTGAGGCCGCGAGTCATCCAGCCGATGGTGGTACTGAGGCCACATGTGTTCATTCTGAGAGACCTGTTGTTTTTCCTATTTCTGATGTATCTCGGAACACTGTTGTGAATAAAGGAAAGGGTTTAGTTTTTTCTGGTCCCACTGTGGTGCCTGATGTATGTGTAGATCCGGCTGTCGAGCCATCTAGACCCTTTACTAGTCCTTCATCTGAGAAGGACCCTGTGATCTCCTTCCCTAGAGCCCTTCAGATGGGGAAGGAGAAGAAAAAAGAAAATCCCAAAAAGAGAGAGCAGGAAGAGTTCAGCCAGCAGATGATAGATCAGTTTCACATACAGCTGACTCTTCAGGAGGCTTTGCAGCACATCCCTCTTCTTCAGCGTTCCCTTAGAGACAGGACTACAGTCAGGAGGAAGAGGAGGAACCACCACTCAGAGATCCATGTGCTGATGAAAGCCACTTGTTTCGCGATCCAGAACCGTCTGCCAACCAAAGGCCAGATTCTAGAGCCCCTTATGTCAGATGCCACATCAGAGAGCAGAGGTTCGACCGTACTCTATTAGATAGCGGATCGTCGATCAACCTCCTTCCGGCAGCCCTTCTCGACCGCTTCGAGTTCGGTACTCTAAGATAGAGCAGGACAGTCCTTCAGTTTGCTGATCGATCTGTCAAGAGGCCGAAGGGGTTGTTGCGAGACGTTGTCGTCACTATTCAGGGCCTGCGATTCCCCGTGGACTTCGTAGTGTTGGACATGGAGATCCCTGATTCTGTGACCGATACCCCCATCATTCTCGATCGTCCGTTCTTGGCCACATCCAAGGTGGTGACTGACCATGATAGCGGGAAGATATACTTTCGCGTCAAGGGCGAAAGTGTACAAATAGAGACGGTCGAGGATAGCCGAGCCAGAGACAGATCATGCTCGGAGACCACTTCAGATACAGAGCAGATGACAGATGCCAGGCTAGACTTCCACCAAGACTGTGACTTTGTGATCACAGACGATGAGGCAGTTTGGGCAGACCCAGCAGCATAGGCCATCCTCTCATTTTCAGATTCCGCTGATGCAGAGACGACAACAGAGGAGAGCTTGGAGAGCACATTCCTGGTCCAGGATACTTCTGAGGCAGCAGAGCCGGTTCTCGACCGCGAGACAGATTTTTGTGATGGTGGTGGTACTGATGCCACCTTAGATGATACAGATCCCTCGGAGTCAGATTCTGAGTGGGCAGATTGTGAGGATTATATGCCAGATCTAATTTCCACTGAGCCTGCAGATGGGGAGGAGGTAGATGCCGAGCAGAGCAGAGACAGTCCAACATGGCAACCTTCTCCAGTTCTTGAGATTGACAGAGAGTTTCAGTTCTCCCATGCAGATTTGGCAGCGTTTACGCAGACTTTTCAGAAGCCAGATCCACCAGCACCCAGTTGTCCAGAGCTGAAGCCGCTTCCTACATCGCTGAAGTATAGATTCCTTGCGGGCGAGCATGAGATGTACCCAGTCATTTTCTCCGCCGATTTGGCTGGATAGCAGGAATCCCATTTGATGGGGGTTCTTGAAAAGAACCGCAAGGCGATTGGATGGAGCGTAGCAGATCTCCAAGGGTAAAGTCCAGCCCTGTGCTCTCACCATATCTATCTCGAGGATGAGGCGAAGTCGTCGCGTGAGTTCCAGCGGCGGCTGAACCCGAATCTTAGAGAGGTTGTCATGAAGGAGATTTCGAAATGGTGGAGCGCCGATTTTATCTACCCCATCTCCGGCTCCAAGTGGGTCAGCCCCTTGCATGTGGTGCCCAAGAAGATGGGCATCACTACAGTGATCAGTGAGTCTGGAGAGGAGATTGCTACACGGGTACCCACTTCTTGGTGGGTCTGCGTTGACTACAAGAGACTCAACCAGGCCACCAAGAAGGATCATTTCCCCATACCCTTTATTGATCAGATCATTGAGATATTGGCAGGGAAGAGCCACTACTGTTTTCTGGATGGGTACTCGGGCTACAACCAGGTGGCCATCGCTCCCGAGGACCAGGACAAGACTACCTTTACCTGTCCCTTCGGCACATACGCCTTCCGACGCATGCCATTTGGGCTATGCAATGCCCTTGTGACCTTTCAGAGATGCATGCTGTCGATCTTTTCGAACATGGTAGGGGAGTGCTTGGAGGTCTTCATGGATGATTTCTCAGTTTACGGCGACGGATTCGACTCCTGTCTTGACTGCCTAGACCGAGTGCTTCAGCGATGTATAGAGGTTCACTTGGTATTATCGTGGGAGAAGAATCACTTCATGGTGACTCAAGGGACGGTGCTTGTCCATATCATCTCCAATAGGGGCATGGAGGTTGATCCAGCCAAGGTAGATGTCATTAGAAAACTCGCATCGCCGTCCAATTTGCGGTAGTTACGGTCATTCCTGGGGCACGTCAGTTTCTACCGACGATTCATTCATGATTTCAGCAGGATTGCCTGGCTGTTGACTGACCTGCTGACGAAAGACACCGAGTTCCTTATCGATGACAAGTTTCTTTCGTCCATCGAGACTCTCAAGCAGTGTGTTATTGAGGCTCCTATTATTCAGCCGCCTGATTGGTCTCTCCCATTCGAGATCATGACGGATGCCTCCGATTTTGCCGTAGGGGCCGTGCTGGGACAAAGGAGGGATGGAGTCCCATTGGCTATCCACTACGCTAGCCACACATTGGATTCCACGCAGCGGAACTACACAGTCACAGAGAAGGAGATGCTAGCCGTAGTGTTCGCCCTAGATAAGTTCAGGTCATACATTATTGGATCTAGAGTGACCCTGTTTATTGATCACACCGCCATCCGATTCCTCATGGCAAAGAAGGATACCAAGGCCAGACTGACTAGATGGATCCTTCTACTCCAGGAGTTCGACATTGAGATCAAGGATAAGCCTGGAGTCAAGAATGTGGTGGCGGATCATCTCTCCCGATTAGAGCATCTTGGGGATTCTGAGCAGATTGATCCCATTTGTGAGACCTTCCCAGATGAGGCGATCCTTGCTATCGCCTCACTCCCGTGGTATGCCGATATTGTGAACTTTCTTGTTACTAAGAAAGTCCCACAAGGTTGGCCCAGGCAGAGGCTTGAGACCTTCCTCGTGAAGGCCAAGTCCTACCACTGGGAGGATCCCATCCTTTACCACGAAGGAGAGGATAGCGTCTGGCGTAGGTGCATTCCTCAGGAGGAGCACCATAGCATCCTCACTTACTGCCACAAGCTTGAGGCAGGAGGACATCACTCTGGGAGGAGAACGGCACAGAATGTGCTCCAATCCGGCTTGTGGTGGCCTACCCTCTTCAAGGACTCTGATGAGTTCGTGAAGAGGTGTACTGACTGTCAGAGGATGGGCACTTGTGGACAGCGTGATATGATGCCGATGCAGCCCATTCACTTCTGTGAGGTTTTTGACGCATGGGCATCGACTTCATGCGTCCATTCCCTAAGAGTTAGGGATTTGAGTACATTCTGTTGGCCGTTGATTATGTGAGTCGCTGGGTTGAGGCTATCCCCGCCTGAGCCGCTGATGCCAGGACAGTTTGCAGATTTTTGAGGAAGCACATCATCACACGGTTCGGGGTCCCTCGAGTATTGATTTCATATGGGGGGTCTCATTTCATCAACGACCAGGTGAAGGCCCTTGCTAGCGAGTTCAGCATAGACCATTGAGTTGCCACGCCATACCATCCACAAATGAATGGTCTAGCCGAGGTGTCGAACAGGGAGATCAAGACTATATTGTAGAAAGTCGTCCGCCCTGACCGAAAGGATTGGTCAAAGCTTTTGGACTCGATCTTGTGGGCATATAGGACGTCTTTCAAGACACCATTGGGCACATCTCCCTTTCGCCTCGTATATGGCAAGCCGTGCCATTTACCTGTTGAGCTGAGACACAGGTCACTTTGGGCAGTCACTGAGATACTTGTTGATCCAGATAGTCTAGGAGACGAGAGGAGGGCAGAGTTAGCAGCCTTGGAGGAGCTTAGAGATACCGCCTTCTCAAACAACCTACAGTACAAGGAGAGAGTGAAGGAGTGGCATGATTCTCACATCAGCCACAAGCATTTTGAGCCTGGATAGAGAGTATGGATGTTTGATGCTAGGCTTCGTCTATTTCCAGGGAAGCTACAGAGAAAATGGAAGGGACCTTATCTGGTAGGAAAGGTACACGACAACGGTAGCATTGATATATCCGAGTTGTCTTCTGAGAGTACCTTTCGAGTGAACAGCCAGCGGCTCAAGCCATTTCTAGATCATGAGCCGCGGGTCATTGATGTTGCCCCTATTCATTTTGCGTGAGATGTGGTCTTTTGACTCACATCTATTGCATCTCATGCCTGACTATCACTGCTCTTCCGACCTGTATAGATCCAGATGTCCATATCATTCCATTCTTTAGTCCCACATCCTGTTTGTGGTGTACTTTACCCTAAGTATAGGGGGGATGTAGGACCTTTGAGTTTTCTTTTGATTCTCTTCTATCCCTGTTTTGCTGCCTATACTTAGGGATATTTTACCCTAAGTATAGGGGGAGTAGACCCTGTACATTCTCCACTCGGTTTTCCCTTTTGTGTAGGATTACTTGATCCTAGGTATAGGGGGAAAAGCCGAGATCTTCTTGATTCTCTATTTCATTCATTCCTCTTTGTATATAGCCTTCCTTTTCACTTCCCTATACTAAGCACGAGTTATGTCTTCTACATCGCTCTTGACTCTGAGGACATCGTTCGAGCTAAGTATAGGGGGTGTGTATATATTTCATATATACTTTAGCCATAACTCGTACGTTGTGTGAGTGTATTAATTTAAAATGGCTAAAAACCCTAAAATTCACAAAAATTAAAAATTTTTCCTGTAAATAAACATTCTTTTATTGCACATACATAGGTATTGTACAAATTATTTTTGTAAAAATGTTTTCAAAAACTTTTTGTGTAATGTTTGTGTAAATATTTTCGTATCATAATTACGTATATAGTACAAGATTTTTCTAAAATGTTTTGAAAATCAAAAGTTTGCAAAAATCTTGTGTAAATGTGTGTAAATATTTTGCAAAACTTGCATTCATGCATCCATCCATCCATGATTTCAAAACATTTTTCAAAAATTTTGCATGTTTGTAAAACTTGTGTAAATAGAATCTTTGTATATATGTATACAATTTTTCCAGATTATAGTTGACATTTAAACTAGCCTGGAACAAAATTGGGAAATGGAGCTTGATTAAGATCTTAATCCACCTAATTTCTAAGAGGAACCTTATAGGGCTTAGGGTTAAGGCTTTTCAGGTCCATGGTGACTTAATTCTTTGAGTCCACTAGGCTATGATCATATGTCATCTCAATGAGCCAAAGTAGAGCACTTAACAACACACACATGACTCATATAGACAATGGCTTTACTTGGACACCGCACTTAGCACCGAGCTCTCTACGAATGAGGTGATGAGGAGGCAGTCTTCCTTGACTTGGGGTAGCATATGAGGGTAGTACTTCTAGGCGGAACCTCTCTTCTTCTTTTAGTGAAGGAAGTGCGTCTCAACTTGGTCTGGTTGCCATGAGGTTTAACGACAGGAGTTGTGGGTTGCAATAATGCTTCAAAAGAGGGATAGTCTACTAGCTCAAGAGGAAAAACTTCTTGTATATATGCTGCACATGTACATGTTGTATAGATGCACTTGAAAAAAAAAATGCAAAAAGAAAGTAACTCCAAAGAAGAGGTGGGTCTGATAGAAAATGATAATCCCACCGGAGTATGTATATAGTGCAATAAGCAAAGCTTGAGATTCATGTCCCACCTTATGTAGCTTGCAGTAGGGAGACTTGGCTACACTGGTTGAGCTCCCAAGGATACATGGCTACACTGGCCATGGTCCATTCTCTTCTTCCCCCTCTTCTTGAGCCGGTTGAACTTGAACTTAGAAGGGAATACCCTGCTCCTCGAGGAAAGAGTGGCCAGATTGGGGTCATAGAGTTACCTTGTTTGGGGAGGGTTGTCAAGTTGCCATTTCTGAGGTGGAGAGCTTATACTTCACATTCACAGTACAAGGAAAGATTCATGGTCTTCAGGGTTTGTGTTTGGTGACTTGTTCTGATCTGGATTGTTGAGGAGTCTTGATTATAGATTGGTGGAACTTAGAGGCTGTTGAGTTTTCAACTTAAGTCCAAATAAGGTTCCGACACATTAATAATCCAAAGATCTGATCGAGCTCCATAATTCAATTTAATGAAGGCAAGTTTAATATTCAACCTTGATCCATCTACATTCTCCTCTTTTTCTTTTTCTTTCTCTTTTTCACTTCTTTTTCAAATAAGTGTTTGCTAAGGGACTAGCAAAGTTAAGTATAGGGGGGTGATGTATACTCATTCGTCACTCTTTATTCTTATATTTTAGCTACAAAACCTTTGCAAATGCATGTAGATGTTTGTAAATACAAATAATTAACCAAAGGCATGCATAGTGTAAAAACTAATAATTAGCATATTTTTGTGCAAAAATAAAAGAATAAAGAATTAAAAGAAAAAGAGGGAAATATTTAGAATAAATATTGAGCAAACTAATCCCAAGTGAGGGCTCAGCATGGGCCTGACCGCATAAAAGCCAAAGTAGAGAGAGATAGGGAGCTCACGTGTGTAAATATACCTGTAAATATAACAAAAATATTTTCCTCCAAAAATAGAATAAAATGATCTTGTATATATTTGTAAAGACAAAATCAAAATAAAAATAGAAAAACTAAAAAGAAAACAAAAATACTCTTCCTTGTGCATATTCATCATGTACATAGCACACCTACCCCTGTTTATTTAGCCTTGTAAATAAATAAATTAAAATCCCTAAAATTTTGTATATATTCTATATTTTATGGTCTAAATAAATAAAATAAAAACTATAAAAACAAAAATCAAATAAAAAGAACAAAATTAAAAACCAAAAAGAGCATTGTATATATACCATGTATATAAATGTATATATCTATTTATTGCACCTTCGTAAATAAATAATAAAAATAAAATTAAAATACCTTTTTATTCCTAATTTTACGCTATAAATAAATAAAATATAAAATGGGAATAAAAATGCACAAAAATAACTAATTAAAAATAAAAAATTAAAAAGCAATATTGTATATATACCTATATATAGCACTATAGTGTAAATACCTTATTTTTATTTCGAAAAATTAATTAAAAATCACAAAAAAATAGAAAAAAATAAAATAAACATTTTTCATGTTTTGAGTTTTTAATAATTCGGCCATTTATTATTTTATTTCGAATTTCTAAATATTACTGATGTGGCCTGCTCTCATTGGTCCACGGGGGATGTTGACCCCCCGGTCAACTCCCCCCCCGGACCACTTAGTCCCGGATCAGTGCCCACGACACGATTTCTCGAAATTTTGCACACTCGATCCGATCATTAAATCCGTTAACCCCGGGTCCTAATCCGAGCTTGATCATCCCTTATCCACGCCCGGGGTGGATTTTGGGGATCCGCACTTCGAGCTGCTCACCCGACTCCCGTTTAGCCGGACCCCTAGAGGTATTTAGTCTGAGATCCGCCTCTATTTTCACGCATCCTTGGATCATTTCACGCCACCCCATGACCTCCACAGCCACCGCGAGAGTGATAGCTCGCTTCCGGCCGTGTCGCAGCGAGGACGGAGTGGAGGACCATCGATCCGGCAGCTACGCGCCACCGTGCACCGCCTGGAGGTGGTGCTCGAGCCTCGGGCACCGACGGCCCTTGAGGCTAGGACCTGGAGCATCCACAGCTCTTCCCCAGTCGACCTCATCCAGTAGGTAGCTCTCTTTCTTCTTCTGTTTCTTTAATTTTGCTTTATGCCCAATTCGCTCCGTCGCCATCCATCGCCGATTCCGACCACCCTAGCTACCCGTTCGATCATCGGAGTCGACCCACATTTCCGCCTTTCCTCCGTGCACCTTCTCCACCGCTTCATCAGACCCAGCTCGCATAGGAGCTGGGATTGGGGCTCCTCCGCCATCGCTTCGCCGGAGCCCCTTCGGCCCGATGCACAGATCATCTTCACCACCCCTAACCGGGTCGAGGCACTTTGACCTCGACCCAGGAGCTCGTTGCTTAGCTTTGCAGGTCCAAAGGAGCCCATCTGAGGGCTTCGACTATTTGGAGCAGCAGCTCCTCCTCCACCGACGCCGCCTGAGCTCTCTGGAGCTCAGCTGCGTCATCGGAGAGGACCATTCGACGCGGGAGTCCAAGGCGTAGCATCTCCGATCTTCAGCAGCCTCCGAGGAGCTCCCCCGTACGCGACGAGCCCGACGAAGTTCACCGACCGCCTGTTCATCGAGCATCCTCCGCAGCCGTCCGATCATCCTCCAGCTCCAGTTCAGATCGTAGCCATTCATGCCAGGAGCAGCCCCGACCGTCCGATCTTGGGAGGCTTGATCGTGACCGTCGACTCAGCGAGGCTTAGCCACAGCGCCTCATAGCCGTCCGATTCCCCACGTGGCACGTCCTCCGCCATTCGATAGCACTGAGGGCTCCTTTGCTGGGCGCCACCCTCCCCCGACCGTTGGATCTCCACGTGGCGCCCATCTGACCTTTGACTTAATAAAGGGTAAATATCTCTTAGGCCCTTAGATTTTTAGCTGTTCATCTTTAGTCCTTTAAATATTTTAGAACCTTTATTTTAGTTTGGTAAATTGCATATAGAACCCTATCATTTCCTGTATTTACTTTTATACCCCTGTTTGTAGTGGGACACGTGCTTCGACACGTGCTTGTGTAGGTTAATTGCATGTATAGGTTTTATGTTTCAGGGTGTTAATGAAAGAAGTTATATTTCTAGTATTTGCAGAAATGCCCCTGTGAATGTTTTAATTGTGCATGTGCTTTATATAATGGGTAATTTACACTTGAGCCCCTGGACTTTTAGTACGTGTTACTAATTGGTCCAGGACCTAAGTTTTCTTGCATATAGGTCCCTGAGTGCCCAGGTCACGCGCCTCGCACGTGATTTCGTGGAGAATTTGCATCGGACCCCCTGGAACTTGTCTAAATTGCGTACAGGTCCCTGTGCACTGTACCTTTGTTTTTATTTTTAATAAAATAGTAAACCAACTGGCTCCTACCATGGTGTAAAATTTTCTCTAAATTTTGGAGACATTTTTTACTATTTTTTATATTTTTAAAAATTCAAAAACAAACATTTTCTTTTTTGTCTAGCTTTAAAAATCACAAAAAATATTAAAACACTTTTAAAAATTACAAAAAAAATTATACATTACTTGTTTTGCCTTGTTTGATTTTCTGACCATTTCGGTCACTTTTGGCTTTATAAAAATTATTAAAATTGAAAAACACTAAAAACAACATAAATATTCTAATAAATAAAAGAAAAATAAAAAATTAATAATTCTGGTGCCTAAATTTTCATTGTATTTTCTACTCCATAGTAAAATTACCTTCAAACCTTGATAGGCCATTTTGCATTTTAATTTGGCCCTCCAAGTCTGACTGGACCGCAACACCCTTTTCTTGCCTTGTTTGATTTTAATAAAATTCCCTAAAAATCAGAAAAACACCAAAAATTAACCAAAAACAGTAAAAAATATAAAAAACATGAAAACATTTTTGTTTGAATTTTTGGATGATTTTTGAGTAGTTAAATAATTGTTTGTAGTTGCTTGATTTATTGCTTTTTTATTTTTTTATTATTTAAAAATCCAAAAAAAAAATAAAAAGATTAAAAATCCACCAAAAACCATTTTCTTTTATTTTATTCTTATGTTAGACTACTTCGTAGGCGGTGAGGCCATCACGTGCTCCCTGAGTCTGACCCTAGTCGCTATACTAGGCTAATCCAAAAGTCAGGACCACTATCGTGTTTCTTTGATTTTTACTCTATTTTGTTGGTCTGCTCTTATTTTCTTGGTGATCTGGATTTCTCGAGCGACTAAGGTCGCAAAAACCTTGGTTTTATATTCCTTCACCTTAGTTGCTTGGCGATTTTCGTGTCATCAATAACTTACCCTAAATATAGGGGAGGTAGACCCTGTACATCCTAACACTCGTTTTTCCCCTTGTGTACAGACTTCTGTAATTAGGATTACTTGATCATAAGTATAGGGGGATCACTGACCTCTATTCATCGCATTCTTTTATTTGTCATTGTAGTATAGCCTTCTTTTCACGTCCCAATACGCATCACGAGTTATGTCTTCCTTTCATTGCTCTTTGATCACTCTAACGACATCGTTCAAGCTAAGTATAGGGGTTTGTCGTATATATTGTATATATACTTTAGCCATAACTCGTACTTTGTCTGAGTGTGTTAATAAATAAAATGACTAAAAATCACAAATTAAAAATCACAAAAAATATAAATTTTTTTGCATATAAAATTCTTTCTTGCACATATATGTTTGTAAATAGTTCTTTTTATCAAAACTATTTTTGTACAAATGTTTGTAAAAATGTTTGCGTGTAAAACTTTTGTAAATATTTTTTGTACATATGTTTATAGTAAAATTTTTTTGAAAATTGTTGAAATACAAAACTTTTAAAAACTCTGTTTGTAAATATTTGTAAATATTTTGAAAAAGTTTTCCATACTTCTTTGCAATCAAACATTTTTCATAAAATTTTGAAAAATCGAACAAAAAGGGTTTTGTGCATATTTGTTTGTATATTCTTCTGAATCATAGTTGACATTTAAACTAGTCTGGAATTAAATTGGAAAATAGAGCTTGGTTAAGACCTTAATCCACCTAACTTTAGAGGAACCTTATAGGATTTGGGATCAAGACTTTTCAGGTCCATTAGTGACTTAATTCTTTGAGTCCACCCGGCTATGATCGCATGTCATCTTGATGAGCCTAAATAGAACACTTAACAATGCACGCATGACTCTCATAGACAATGCCTTTACTTGGACCAGCACTTTACACCTAGCTTCACACGGATGAGGTGGCGAGGAGGCAGAATCCTTTGGCTTGGGTTAGTATACGAGGGTAGTACTTCTAGGAGGAATCTCTCATCTTCCTTAAAGGAGGGATATGCATCTTAACTTGGTCTAGTAGCATTGAGGTCTAAGGACAATAGTTGTGGGTTGCAATAATGCTTCAAAAGAGGGATAGTCTACTGGCTCAAGAAGAAAAACTTCTTATGTATATGCTGCACCATGTAGATATGTTGTACATCTGCACATTAAAAAATGTGCAAAATCTAGAAAAACTCCACAAAAGTGGATAGTCCTGATTAAAAATAAAATGCCTGTCGGGGTGTATATAATCAATAAAGCAAATCTTATGTATCATACCTTCTCATCTCATGCAGCTTGCAGCGGGAGGCTTAGCTACATTGGTTAGGCTCCCAGGGATACGTGACTACACTATTCACGATCCATTCTCTTCTTTCCCCTCTTCTTGAGTTGGTTGAACTTGATCTTAAAAGGGAATACCTCTCTCCTCGAGGATGAAGCTGCTAGACTAGGGAATTAGAGTTACCTTTTCGGGGAAGGTTGTTGCTTTGTCATTTCTGAGGTGGAGAGCTGCATATCACTTAAACCATACAAGGAAAGATGCATAGTCGTTAGAGTTTGCGTATGTAGACTTGTTCTGATATGGTTTATTGAGGAGTCATGATATAGAATGGTGGAACTTGGAGGCTGTTGAGTCTTAAACCTATTTCCCAATAAGGTTCTGACAAACTAATAATCCAAAGGTCTGACAAAGCTCCATACTTCAATTTAATGAAGATAAATTTAATAATAAACCTTCATTCTCTTTCTTTTTCTTATCTCTTTATTTTCACTTCTTCAAATAAGCGTTTGCTGAGGACTAGCAAAGGTAAAGTATAGGGGGTGATGAATCCCTGATTCTCACCCTTTATTCTTCTATTTTAGCTCTTTTTCTTGGCAAAACATATTGTAAATACTTGTAAATACAATAACTTAGCAAATTGCATGCTCGTGTTAATATTGCTTGATAGCATGTTTTGTACAAAAATATAAGAATAAAGGAAAAACATAAAGAAATGATGTATTTATAATAAATACAGAGTGACCCAAACCCCCCAAGAGACGGTCAAGCCTTGACCTGATTGCAAAATAAAATAATTAATGGAGATAGGGTTCACTATGTGTTGTGCATACTACCTATATTTGTACATACCTATTTTTGACCAAATAAAATAAAATTATTATTTTTACTCCCTTGTATATATTTCTAGAAATATTTATATAAAAACAAAATAAAAATAAGAAAAATAAATAATAAAAACAATATCATTCATGCATTGTGTAAAATACATGTGTATATATCACATCCTCTATTTATTATACACCATTATTAATTTGTAATAAAATAAAAAATAATAAAAAAATTACACTTCTAAAATTATTTTTTTAAAAAATAAAATATAAAATAATGGTACTTATGTAAAAATAAAATAAAAAATATTTTTACAAAATACATAGGTATACCATACATGTACATAATACTATACATGGTATATACGTTAAATTATTTTTCATAAAAATAATTAAAAATCATAGAAAATAGTTTGAAAAATATTAATCAATTTTTTATTTTTTACATGTTTTATTTTGAATTCCTTTACTATTTTTTGTTGAATTTTCAATTATTTTGTACATTCATATTTTCTGATTGGTCCAGGAGTTTCGTTGACCTCCCATTAACGCCTCCTTCTAGCCGAGTCAGAACCGGATCCTTGTCACAGGACCTCCTTCCCCCCATTTCCCCATCCAACTCCGGCTGCCTCATGCCCTGATTTCTCGCATGAGCATTCTCCTAGGATATGTGATCCTCGGGGATCCCTAGGAAGGCGTGGATGTTCCTAAGGTTGCACACTCATGCTCGATCATCCCAGTCTCTAGGAATTGCCAATGTAATCTTCTTTTCTGCCTCCTAGAGCCGCAGCTCGTGCTTCACCTCGTCCTTCACCCCTAGACACCTCTAGCATAGTGACACCAGCTTGGAGGTGCCTTTGGAGTAGAGTTTGGTGGCTTAAACCCGCATCTCACCCACGTGGCCGGAAAGCTCCGCCACGTCTAGCCTCCTCGCCCACCGCAGCGTGGTCGAGGCCATCACCTCGACGTCCATCCTCACCAGAAACATAGGAGTCTCTCTGAGCCTTCAGGTATAGCATATATCCTTTACATTTGCCTATTTAATCCAATCTTTTCGTTCTGAGCTGCCGCACGTTCCCCGTCTCTGACAAATCGACCGGAGCTTTGTTTCCTCCTCACACCCATTCTGACCAACAGACCGACTCGCCCTGCATCTCTTCCCGCATCTGGATCATCCTTAGACCTACTCATTCGAGTAGGATTAGGGCAGAGACCTCCCTCTCTAGCTGCCATCGGAGGTCGAACACCATCCCCTATCATTTCTTCTACATACTCATGCAATAACATCGACCAGAGCTACGCCCCTGAGTCATCCTTCCTTTTGCAGGTGCCAGCACGCATGGAGGAGCTCATTTGATCCTCCAATTACTCAGGTGAAGCAGCTTCAGTATGCGCCACCATCCACGACCATCCGACTGTCGTCGACCTCATCGTAGTCCTCCACCGGACGCGCAACACTTCCACGATCGTGTCGACCCCTTCTGCAGCTCCATCAGGATCGTGGATAGTCTTCTACGCTCAGGTGAAGCTCGTCGGCAAAGAGTTCTTCTAGATATCTCGCATGTCGTCTGATCTAAAGGGAGGTCCCATATTTGATCAGGACCGTACGTACACGGCCTATCTATAACGGTCCCATCAGCTTTTGGGAAGATCTGTGCTGACCAACCACGCCACTGTCCTCAGTCGTCAGATCCGTACTGTAGCAGAGAAACTCAGACGCATGTCCCTGACCATGTCAGACCCGTCAGATCTGTTCAAGGGGATGATCAGAGCCGTCAGCTGCCACCTCATCAGAGTGCGCCGCGTATCCCCACGTGCCTCGCATGCACCTGCGTAGGGTATATTTCCCTTTCTCCCCCATTTATTTTTGCATTTAGTTTTATCCCAGTATATAATCATTGTAGGTCAAACATTTTACTGCTCAGACCTTAGGTTTTTGGATATTTGCATTTTAGTCCCTAATTGTGTGTAGCACATGGATGTACATGTGTCTTTTGGGATATTTGCACTAGATGCCTTGTACTTTCTGGATATTATGAATTGAATGACATGTTTCTGAGAACTGCATTTATACCCTGTGAGCCTGATTCACGTGTTGCCCGCATGATTGCTTGGATTATTTGCAACTTAGGCCCTATACTTTCTTCCTTTGTATTGGTTGGCCCTTAAGTTAATTTTAATTACATACATGTCCATACAAGTTGCTTGTCTTTTATTGAACTTAATAATTAGAAAATTAACTCTAAATATTATCTAAAAATTACCCTCAACTCATGTCATCGTGTAGTATTTAATGTAATTTTTGTGGGGTAATTTATTTGCATTTGTTATTTTTAAAAAATTTAAAAACCTTTAAAAAGTGTCATGTCTAATTTTAATAATCCATAAAAATTTGAAAAAGAACTCAAAAATTCCGAAAAAAAAATAATGATGGTGTGTCTTTGTGTGTTTTATCTACTGTAGCAATTTTGTTTCAAAATCCCTCATAAAAACGCTAAAAATAACAAAAGACTTTAAATCTTATAAAATTTCTATAAAATCCAAGGAAAATACAAAATATCATTTCAGTTTTTGTTTGTAGCATTTTATATCTATTTTGTGATAACCTCAAAACCCAAAACCTCAAAATCACAAAAATATTTGGGATTTTTACCCGACACACCCTATAATCTTTGTCAATTACCTCTACGACCATTGAAATAACCTAATTCCTCTCTTGACCCCGTAAACTTGCTCCGTCTTACTCCACAGACCCTGACGTTAGTTTTAACTTTATTCATGTCAATTTCTTGGGTTATCCTTGAGTTAGTCTGACCAATGGAAATCCAATGGTGGATATTCCACATCCATGTTCTTTCCAATGGCGGTGGCCTGGAGGAGGTTGGGGAGGGGAGGAGGCGGCAACCTGGAGGAGGTCGGGGAGGGGCAGCGGCTTGGAGGAGGTCGGGTAGGGGAGAGCAACTCCCACCATGCTCAATCTAGCAGACGCAAAAATGCACGGGTCCCTCCATCTGAGATCTCCTCCCACATCAGCAAGAACATGTCCAAGGTATTCCAAGAAACCACATTCCGATCGAGCATTTCCTCGAACAGGTAACATGCATCGACCATCATCCTGCACTTTACATGCTTTAAGAACACCCGATTCTTCATTATATTGATCGCACTCAATTCCAGTATCCATCATGTGAAGAGAACCAACAACTTGATCTGGCTTCAGAGAGACAAAGGCGCTGCCTTTTCCATGGAAGCGCCTCCGAAGGCCATCTCTGATTTGTGGGTAGGCGAGATCGGCCTCGGTTTGGGGCAGGGCTTGAGGTTGAAGCTCTACTCTGAGGAAGAGGAAGCGATAGCAAGTGGTGGGTACCTCTTGCTTTGGTGAGAATGGCATGATCGATGTAATGATGGGAACTTTGTGGAGTGGGGAGATTGAGTGGGTAGGGGAGAGCGACAGAGGAGGAGATGGAGAGAGCGGATTCCATTGCTATTTCGGCTCGATGAAATGAAGACAAGGTCTGATGGAATCGTTGTGGTTCATTTGGAGACATCAGCGCTCTGGCTTGGTGAGCTCTGTCACCTCCTTGACCTCGGAGAGGAAGGAAGGGGAATCTAAAGTTCTAAACTATGATATCCATTATATCAACGCAACAGTAAAAATAATGGCTTTTTAAGCAAGGAGAAAATCACGGATGTGTGACGGGACAGCCTGAAGGAGGTGCAGGTCGGCGACGGTGCAAGGTCGGTGACATTGCAGGGGAGGTCGAGGGCGGCGTGTGGGAGGTTGGGGACGACGCATGGGAGGAGGAAGGGGAGGGATGGCATCTTTTGTAAATTTGCTAAACAAAGATGGTAATATGCACCTCTTTTTAACGGAATCTGGTTACATTTAACGGGCAAATGGATGGACGTTAACCACAGGGTCCGTGGGCTAAGGGTTAACAAGTTTACGAGGTCGAGGGAGGAATTAGGTTGTTTCAAAGGTCGTAGAGGTAATTGACAAAGATTATAGGGTCTGTCGGGTAAAAATCCCAAAATATTTCTATCTTAATTTTTTGAGCATTTTTAACCATAAAGAAAAATCTAAATATACTTAAGTGTTTCCTTGTTTCCCTTATTTGTTGATTTTGCTTCCTTATCAAAAATTTAAAGAAAAATGTAAAAATGAAAAAATAAATAAATTATGTTGTTTCATTTCTAACATTTGACTACTTCATAGGTTTACTCATTTTCCTTGTGTTTGACCCTGGTGCTATTCCAGGTAAAAATAAATAGCGAAACCACTTACATTTGTGCGCGATAGTTTTTTATAGTTTTCAAGCGCTTTATTTCTTCTTATTGACCTTGCTCGGTTATCCGGGTCGCAACGACCCTTGATATTACTTAACCCGAGTTGCCTGGCCCGTCATCATTTCCCTCTCCTCCTTGCATTCTTCTTTCACTTGCACCACCGATCATTACCTTCACGAGCATCGTGCCATACACCCTGCTCCTCTGCTTCGGTCGTACACCCACTTCCTACCAATGCTGCTGCCCGTGTACCATTGCCATCAACTGCGCCACCTGATGCGGCTAAAATCTGATTGCGGTTTTAAATGAAAGCGTTGTCAGTGTAGAAAACCGCAAAGAGACCCTGGTCGATTAAACAAAGATATTTTTTTTAAAAAGCCTTACACTATTTATTTAACCAGGTAAGTGTGCTTGGGTCGAACACAAGGAGGCAGAATAGGGTACTTTGACTTTTTAGGTGAAAATATATTTTGTGATTATTTTATCTCTTCTTAAAGCGATCGAGGAAACACGATAATTTTTTTATGGAATTTTGATTTTTAATTTTTATTTGATTTAACATTTTTCCTATTTTTATTTATTTTTCAAAGTGATATTTTTCACACAATTTACCTACAATATAATATGTGAATAATAGGTGAAATATAAATGATATTATATAGTAGGTAAAGCGGACGAGCAACGGGCTCGAAAAACACTCAAAATCAAATCAAAACGGAAGCAAACTTTGTCAAATAGAAACACGATGAAAAAGCGACAAAAATACACGAATATTACTGGAAGACCTCGCGGAGGTAGTTGTGTAACTACCCCAAGAAAAACTACAAAAAATTATGTCAAAAATGCATCCAAAACTCCCCTACAGGTCAGGGGTATAAATGCAAGAAAAAATAAAAAAGTTTATGTAGTTTGGTCCTCAAACAGGGACTGAAACAAAAATATTAATTATTACATTTAGGTCCCCACGTGGATACCTAAATGTAATTTCTGGAAACTTGGGAGTCGGTCTGGAAATCTGGAAATCTTCTGGAGTTAAGTTGCAAATGTTCCACCAATTCGTCTGGACGGTCTGGATTATAACGTGAAGCGCGATCTGAGTCATCCACTGCAGGACACGTGTCGCAAGGCTGTAGCACGCCCGTTCTTGGCTGTTCTTCAGTCAGTTGCGCAGGTAGATGACGAGACGTCTTCTTCAATTTATCATAGGCGACTGGCGACAGACTGGGGCCTCCGGCGGGGCTAGAGGGTTAGCTCCTCCAACGTTCGAGCCCGCCCGTGGTAGATGTCGGTCGGCGAAGGCTTAGAGTGGCGGGAATCAGTCGGTGAAGATGATCGGTTACTGCTTCTGACGCTGGTGCTCAGGTTGATGCGCCATCTTTGAATGTCGATTTCGTGAAGATGAAGAAATCCAGTTGCCTTGACTTTGCTCCTGATGCAAGATGGATCTGCAAATTACAAGTTCATGTGCTCGAGTTGCGAGAACTCGGCCGATGGATTAAAGTTTTAGCAAGATCAAAATAGGCTTCTAGAATAGATGAAACTAGGCATAAAAACTAATGAAAAATGGATTGCTATTCGAGTTGAGTATGAAACGATTTGGATGTGATTTTGAATGAGCGTTTAAGAGGGAATATTAAGCGTCCTAATGATGTGCTTAATCACGCTAATGTATGCACGATTGTCGAGAAATAAATTGATGAAAATGGATGGGTAGATCTGGGAAATCAGAAGTTTACCTCTAGTGTCTGCTTCGACGGCCGATCTTTGCCGTAGCTGAACGTATGCAAGGTGGAGCGAACACCTTGGAATTCCTTCCCGATGAACCTTCTCCCACACGGGCACCTTCGATCGGAGCTGTCACCTCTTGGGTGAGTGGAGCGAGGCAAGGAAGAGAGGGGTCGGCCACTGGAAACTTAGCTTCAGGTGGATATGAGAGAGTTAGTTCAAAACTGCCAACTTTGGGGGTTTATATAGATAGATTTCGTGAGTCTTAAGTTTAATTAAAGGGTGGCCGAATATCTTGGTTGTTAGGAGAATAGATCCAAGGGATTAAATCGCCGGAATGAGTTATGATGCGCATGTGAAAAATAGGTGAAGAAGACCGGTTGGAACAAACTACAGTACCGACTTCTTGGAGAAGAAGAACCAGGTGCTGACACGTGTCAGCACCTGGTAGGCCAGATGTATAAATTACCTTATAAATTATATAATAAATAGTAAATAGTGTTACTATAAATAAGTATAAAAACAAGAAATGTAATTAATTAAATTATCTAAATATAGAATAATTACTTTTTATAATTAATAAATAATATTCGAAATATAAATATTATATTAATAAATAGGCATAGATAAATAGGTTTTGGATTTTTAATTTAAATAAATAAATAATTAAAAATTAATTTTGTATTTTCTTAATTATTAGGGTAATAAATAAGGGTTGTGTGAATTTTCATGGATTTTAATAAATTAGTTTACATATATTAATAAATATATGTATAAGTTATCCAATTCATTTTTATTTATAAATTAGGGATTTGGATTTTATTAAAATAATAAATAAGCTCCAAAATTATGAAATAAATTAATGTGAAAATATTATGTCATGAAAATAATTATAAATTATAAAATTAATAAAATTAAAAATAATGTTGTCTATATAAAATAAATAGCCCAGAAACCCCGTTGTCATTTTGTCCCAAAACGACTTTTTGCAAACGGACTTTGATTCAATGAAACCACCTCTATTAATTAGAGAATATTATTTATGAACTTTAAAGGTGAGTAGAGTGAAATGGGAGTTCGTATGAAGAAGTTATGATGTTCGGAAGTTGAGAATTTGACAATTTACAAGTAGGATTTCTTAGTATATGTACATGATAATATTTTTAACTTACTTTTATATTTCTATACATATTTTTAGAATAATTAGGAAAAGAGTTTGGTGAAAAATATATATATATGAATGAGTTAAAAATCATTGAAGTTTTGTATTTATTTGCTAAATAGTGAGAAGTACATGAAGTGTGTCTTAATTTATTTTTATGGTTTTCTTTCCTTATCTCCCCCTACTTATTGGTATGTCGACCAATCCATGCTGACTTGGTCTCAGAGGTTAGGTTATAAATATACCTTGCAGTTATATTTATATTTATAAGTCATATTGTACATATACATATTTCCAATCTGCCTTATTTTCTTTTCTTTGTTCTTTATTTATTTACATGATTTTGATGCTTAAAAGTGAATATTTATTCATGAATGAAGTTTTTATAAAAGATGGGAGTTAATGTATATTTACACTTATTTGTTAACGATTTTAAGACAAAATGCGACAGAAAAGTTAATGAATCATGGATTCATCAACCCCCTATACTTAAACTTTGCTTGTCCCTTAGCAAACACTTATTTGAAAAATAAGGGAAAAAGAAAGAAAGTTAGAATGAATTTGTTTTCCTAAACCAATTCATGAGAACAGACAAAGGACAGAGCTCGATCAGGACTGAAACAAGCATTTTGTCGGAGCCTTAACTAGGATTAGGATTTTATCCTCAACAGTCCTCAAGTTCCACAAATCCTTATTCAAGACCACTTCAACAGCTAGTTCAGACTCACTTATTCATATCGCAAACTCTATCATCCTTGAAGTCAATTTGTACAGTGTGTGAATTGTTTTAGCTCTTCCTGCTTAAAGAAACGAAGAAACCGTCCATCCTGGCTATACACTTCTAATGCTTCCTCATCCAGCTACTCTTTCCTCGGGGAGGGAGGTATTCCCTTCGGAGGTCAGTTCGTGCTATGTCCACAATCGAGTATAGAGAGAAAGTAGAAGAATGAGAAAAGAAGTGGAGTGCGACCAGTGTAGATGCATCTTCTTGTAAAGCTCAACCGGTGTAGCTAAGTCTCCACTAAGATGTGCAGGCATTTTGGTGGAAGCTTGGACCATTGTGGTCGTATTTGTATTTGGTGGCTTCTTCTTTGATTTGGTTTTGTAATTTGCTTGCACTGCATTCATCTTTTTGTGCCTCGACGGATATAGCATCTTTTTGTTCCGCCCCTTTTTTGAGGTCTTAGAAAAATTGTGTTAGTAGATCCTTCCCTCATCCGAAGCGACTATCGCAACCCCAATCTCTCCCGTCTTTAGACGTCAATGCCGCAAAGATAAGGATAGAAACACACTACTAAGATGGACTGCCCTTCGCAACTCCATGAAAGTCGAGCTAAGTGCAGAGTGCATGTGTTCAAGATTGGTTCACTGGTGTAGAGTTGTACGGATGACACCAAATGGTCTACTTAAGCACATATGGCTTGATTTCTCAAATATGGTCTTATGGAACACAAAGATTTTAAGTCACAGGCCTGAAGAGTCTAAATTCCAGATACTAACTAGGCTCCTTACAACGAAAGTTAAAGTCCATAATCAAGCTCTATCCTTTAGACTAGACTCAATTCTTAGTTTCAGAATTCAAACTTATTCTGAAAAATGCGAATGCAAATGCAACCATGTTTTTGTGAAGTATATTTTTTGAATTTTACTCATTTTTATGGATTTTAAGGATTTTGTAAATTTTTATGACTTTTAGGACTTTGTATTTTGTTTATAGATTTTCTGATTTTTATAAACAAGTTTTTGTACATGAATTTTACAAGATATATTTTATTTGAGTTAAATATGTAATGTATTTTATAGATTTTATCTACAGAGAATTTTACAAGGATTAAATGATTTTTACAAATGTTTTAATAAATAGGATTTTAAATAAGTATTATACAATTTTTAAATATAAATTTTAAATACATATTTTAATTACAGATTTTAAATACAAGTTTTAGACATATTTTACTTATTTACAAGGATTTTATAAGTAATAAATAAATGTATAAATAGATTTTAAATTAACCCTTACCCACTTTTTATGGATTTTATAGATATAAGGAATACGTAAAAGTACGAGTTCTGGACAAAAGTATACATACAATATATACGCACCCCCCTATACTTAGCTTGTGCTATGTCCTCATAGCGTCAAAAGAGAAAAAGGAGGACATAACTCGTGCTAAGTAAAAGTGGGTGAAAAAGAATAATCGAATACAAGTCAGTCAAACCCCCCATACTTACGATCAGGTAATGTTAAGTATAACGGAAGAGCAAAAATGAGGTGACTGAGTAAAAAGAATATACAACGAAGGACCAAAAGAAATAAAGAAAACGAAATCATCAAAATCGTTCGGTCCCCCCTATACTTAGGATAAGGCATCCTAAGTATAGAAAAGTGTGTAGCCAAAAATTGGAGAACAGTGATTTGTGAAAAAGAAAGGATATACAAAAGAATCAGAACAAAATATAAAACGTCAATCAACGAACAATCGGTCCCCCCTATACTTAGGATCTGGTATCGTAAGCATAGAAGGCAAGTAAAAATGGGGACTATTGTGGTCTACGAAGAATTACATAAGTGTTGCGGATTTCCATAAATCGAATGGCTCAAAAGTCTTTGTATAGGGTGAGATGAAGTGAAAGAATGACCATGTTTCCTGTACAAAATAGATCACTTCAGTACGTGCCAGATGATCAGCAGTTTCGACGAAGTGTTTTAGCATCTGCCCGTTAACCATGAACGGCTCTGCACTAGGTGACACATCTGATATTTCTATACTTCCATTGTCGTACACCATTCTGACTATGTAAGATCCTTACCACTTGCTTTTAATTTGCCAGGAAAACTTCTCAATCTTGCATTGAACAACTGGACTTTCTTCCCTGGGACAAAACTCTTGTGCTGAATATGTCTATCGTGCCATTTCTTCACTTTGTCCTTGTAAATGAGAGTGTTCTCATATGCTTGATTTCGAATCTCTACCAGCTCATTCAGATCTATCTTTCTCTTGGCTCCTGCTTTCTGTGCATCAAGTAAAATTTCTCGAATAGCCCATTCAGATTTGTGCATGATCTCTACGGGAAAATGGCATGGCTTTCCATAAACCAGTCTGAATGGTGAAGTTCCTAAGGGAGTTTTATATGCAGTACGATATGCCCAAAGGACCTGATCTAGAAGCTGTAACCAGATCTTCCTATCTGGTCGTACCAATTTCTGTAGAATTGATTTCACCTCCCTATTTGAAATTCAGCCATGTTGATCGTCTGTGGGTGATAAGAAGAAGCTACTCTGTGATCAATGCCGTATTGCTTCACTAGCTTTTTGACCTCCTTATTAATGAAATGGATACCCCCATAAAAAATAAGAATACGTGGAATCTCGAACCGTAATATAATGTGTTCCCTTAGGAACTTGCAAACTATCTTACTATCTGCGGTTTGTGCGTGTATAGCCTCCACTCATCTACTGTCATAGTTTACAGCGAGAAGAATGTACTCAAAGCTGTTGCTGGAAGGGAATGGTCCCATGAAATCTATGCCCCATGCATCAAAGATCTCGCAAATAATGACGGTTCGCATCGGCATTGCATCTCTAGCACTGACTGTCCCTATATGTGTAGCATTTGAATTTCACCTCACCCATATATGCCTTCGACTACTCTACCAAAGCTCTGTGGACTCGTGCCTTCACCTCCAAGCCATCGTTGCATTGGTGCACCAATCGCAACTGACCGTAGCCTTACACCTCGTCGGGTGAGACCTCTCTCCACCGCCATCGACACCGCGTGCATAGATCTGCCCCTCAACGCTTGACCGCAAGCCTCCATCACCGAGCATGTCTGCCACACACCACCGGTCATCTATCGACCGGTCCTCGACGAAGGCTGAGTCTGCCACCCTCACTGTTTATTGCAGCTCTACTGTCCTCTTGCCATCTCCATCTTGGCCTCCACCTACCATTGGATCGGGCCCAAGCCCTTGATCCAACGATCAACTTGCAATGACGTGGGAATCCCGAGCCTCGACGCAAGCCTCAAGGCTCGAGTCGGCCCAATCCTTGCCAGTCACCACGTCACCACCTCTAAACCAGCTCGCCACACCTCTAGGATTGGGTATCCGAGCCTCGCATCATCTGCCTCATGGAGGCTTGGATCTCGAGCCTCAGCCTCCACCATCAAACCTCCTACGTCATGTGTGTGGCACGTGCTTGTGGGGACAAATTACGCCCCATCCTCTGCCTATCCAGAATATTGCAGAAGAGCCCTGCTAACAAAGTCATGTTCCCAACACGTGAGGTCTTGGTGAAATTACATCAGAGCCCTACGTGTTTTGAATATTGTAGATAAGCCCTTAAGGGTCCTTTTTTAAAGAATAAAAGTTTATTTTTATTGTATTTAGGCCCCTCGATCTTCATTTATCATAACTTTCTCATACAAACTCCATTTTTAATGCACAATATATCATTTTAAAGCTTATTTCAAGCTCTATCATTATGAATAACTTGTGATAGATCATATTTGGATTTATATCACATATTATTTGAAGATTTATATTGGTTGATTATTGACATATATGTGCCATATTTTCATTGAGAAAATTACTTATCTAATTTGTAGGTACTTGGTTGATGAAAATTAATCGCTTAATTCTCTCAGGATTATTGATCATAACATTTGAGGAATTAATCTATGTAGGGGGCATGATCGAGGAAGAATTATGATATTGTGCGAATGTTATTTAGGAGATTCTCATTTAATCCTCTCGTGCTAATTGACCATATTGAATTGAGGAATTAATCTTTGCAATGGTATTCTTGAAAAGGCAGAATTGATTCATTTTATTGATACTTTATTTAAGGAATTTCGATTAGATTGATATTTTAATTGTTGATCATTATTTTTAAGGAATTCTATCTGATGTCGAGAATCATGATTCCCTTGATATTTGATATGATTAAAGTCTATTAAATTTTATTGGTAATTACAGGGAATTTCCAGGTCAACTGTTCTTAGATAAAATTCATCAAGTGATCTCATTATTTGCAGAGTTATTCATGGATTTATATTTTATCCTGCTGCCTTATTTGAAAACTATTTCTGGATTTTATCTCTTTTGATCTGTGATAATATTCGAGGATATTGATTAATATTGCTGGGAATTAAATATCATAGTCACAGATCTAGTGCTTATTTATTCTCTCTGTTTTCTTCCGCATTTGCATCTCTTTCATTGCATTGCTTTATTTGCATTTTATTTTCTGACACAAAAATTAACATTGCAATTAACTAAACATTTAAATTAATTTAAAACCTTACAACAAAAAATCATTGTTCCCTTTATTCGATCTGGTAAACTTACTAAGTAAAAATTCTCCACAACGTTCGAGTTCGAAGATTGTGGTTTTTCATAGATCATTTCCGCCTCCCTATACTACAATATATAATTCTTAAGTGAGGTAGAAAGTGGTTCAACAACTAGCGTCGTTACCATGGAACAATATATTTATAGTGTTTTAGATTATTTTTATTTGATTTTTATGAAATTAATTTTGTATCATTTTTCTCGTTCTTCTGTTATTTTCTTTTGCATTTTATTTTTTGCATTTCCATCTCTCTCGCTACAAACTAACTGTATTTTCTCTATTTGTAGAAAACTGGGAGCGATTTTTGGGATATAAAGTCAAGGTCTTGCAAAGAAGACTATTTTTTTGTGAGAGAGATCATAGATTAGCTTTATTTTCTGCATCATTTATAGGGTCTCTCTGAACCCTATGTTTGTAATAATTTGGACGGAACATTTTTTGTTGTGTGTAGGGTATGTTTCAACCCCTTTTGTGCGGTTGGGACCCAACTTAAGTGGCATAGAAATTTGGTTCACATACACTAGCTTAGATTTATTTTTATTGTGCTCGTAGATTTTAGGCCAAACGTTTTTCACTAACTATGCACAATAAATATTGTTTGACTTAGATAAATTTGCAAATCAATTCTTCCAGCTAATAGAACTATTTGTTGAGGGCGTTTTCATCTATGCATATCATTTAGTGTAAATTTAATTACTTGTATTGCATCCCGCATGAATAACATGAGGAATCACTATAAGTCTCCCTCTTAGTATGCATCATTGATTTAATGCTTACATCAGCTTTTTCCGACCATCTAGTCCTCGGTTTTTTCAACTTAGGAATTAAAGAACTGGGACTGCTCATTAGGCATGATTTTTCTGTGCCCACGTAAGACTCAAGTGACACCCTAATCTAAAATTAGGCTACTAATCAATGTGATTGTATATAAATTGGACATAAAATTAACCCTTGTGTCTGGGATAAATGCACTCATTGATTGTAAGGACAAGAAGCACACGCTTAGGATAGAGCCAAAACATGGAGGCTTCATTCTGACTATTGAATTTATAAACGACTAGATACTTCTAAGTGAGGGAACTATGGTCTCCCTTAGTAGATTGGGTGTTTAAAGGAAAATGTGTAAGGCAGCATCCTGAAGTAATACGGGTAGTCGTTCTATGGTCCATACTTACACCCATACTGGCTGAAAGTAGGTGCAACTAGACGTACAAATTCGGGCCACCCTTTGTGACACACTCCTGAAGTTGAATCCCCACTTAATGTGCTCAAAGATTAATTTGTCAATAAATTAAAATTGAAAATATAAGTGATCGACAACTAACAGTCTTCACAAGTGTCGAGTGAGTGAATCTATGAATTTGTTTTGTGTTTGACATGTGAGTGTCAATGTCCTTGCAATTGCAATCTTATCGTGGTTCACAAATCCTTCTCCATCCTTCTGTTGATAAGATATCGGTTCATTGATCTACTTACCCAAACTCCGTGGGCCCAACGTACACAACCATGTCTCGATACTCTTCATTCCAGGGGAACCCTCTCTTCTAAACATGTGCCCTGCAACCCTCATTTGCCTCTACCTCATTCACTCCACCCCCTTCCCACACTTCTTCCTAGTCAAGATCGCTCTTGCATTCAGACTTTCAAATGAATACAATAGAGCAGGCATATTTGAGGATGGAAAATAGAGTAATAAATTTTGACAAAGAAACAAGATTCCCGGTTACTATGGACTTCCCACATTTTGAACCAACCCCTACTCAGGTTGACTCTCTTCCTGAGTACAACCAATTTTCCTTTAACAGTTCAGGAGAAATCTAGAGTCAAGGAAATATGACTCACGACCATACTACAACTCCAATGAATAATCTCTACTCCGCTCAGAGCAACATGCCAGAGTCACAGCGTGTTGAGTATGATTATTCATCACCAAGTCATGAGATGTTTGATAATGAGATTGTTCGGATCAACCATAGAGCAAACGCTTTGACTGAACAAATATATAATCTCATCCAGTCAACAAAGACTCATGAAGAAGTGAGGATCTCACCTTACGAACCACATCTCCATCACGTGATTTACACTTAGATACAACTACCACTGACCTCTGACCAACCGACCAACCCTCACACTGAAAGTACCATAAATTTTGAAAAATTAGATAACTAAAAAATTATAAAATTTTGAAATGGAAGCATTTTTAATCTTATAACTTCCATTACTCAAGGCCATAGAATATGTGCCCAGTCTTAAGAGATTTGTGAAGAGTCGATAGAACCCTAAAAAGACAGCAAAAAACGATTAAGGACTGAATATCATGTCATATATATGGCCAATTTTTTGGTGATGAATCACAAAACTAAAAGCCGCAATGTCAAGTAGTTGACTTGGATCACGTATGAAATTGAGGACTCCTTATTCACTAATGCTCGGTTAGATGATGACTCGACAGTAAACATCCTTCCAAAGATCGTCTCTGATCAACTCAAGATCGGACAACTCAAGAAGATGAGGGTGATCATTCAACTTCCAGATCAATCTACCAAAAGACCGTGAGGAATTGTTTATGTCATCGTAATCTTCAGAGGTGACAAGCATAAAGTGGACCTTATTTTCTTTGACATTAATCACCGTGAAGAATTGTCTGAGTCTCCTATCATTTTAGGAAAGACGTTATTAGCCTCATCTAAGGTGATTGTTGATTGTGAGACTCAAGACATCAAATTCCCGAACACGGACAACAATGAACAAGCCCTCAAGACACGCCCGACCCTTAGACAAACCAACCACCATCGATAGACATGATCAGGGCAATAACACTGCATACGACCAGACCTCTCCTCATGAAACACAGACACATACACTAAGAGAGACACTAGAGAGGCTGACTATTGGATTGACCTTCGATTCTCACCTAGATACTGCTTGTAGGAGGAAACAATATTTACGAGCTTATGAAGAATTGGACGATGTTTATGAAGATCACCACAATTATTTGAGTGGTCCAATCTTTGAGTCGTCAATAAATCATGAAATACTTGAACCATATAAGTATCTGACTCAGGAAAACTTTTATGTCACCGAATCTTATGGATATCGAAAGGTGACATCATCATCCCCACTCATCACTCCCAAGACCAACCGGAACATGCTCCCTCGCCCAACGCATTGTATGACCCTACAAGAATTGGTTGACTTTTATAGAGATTCATCTGAAGAGGAATCCATAAATGCCAGACCAGTTACTCATGATTGGGAGAAGAACTTTGATTATCTTCCCCCCAATGCTTCTCACAGAAACAAGCCGACCAAGAAAGTCAGCTTCGACCTTAGAAACCATGTGATTTCTTAAAAGACCTCGTCCGATCGTGATGTGGTTCATCAGGTAAGTGTAATAAGTGCAGCTATGATCAATGGTCACTTACCTCTTATTGACAGTAGTTGGAGATCCTCTGCGTATGACTATTATTATTCTGAGGATGACTCTAATGGTGGCTAGACCTCACCATCCTCCCCTTCTTCACCACCCTTTACTCTCCATATTATCTCCCATCGCTCTCCCGCGAGAAGGTTCTTCACAAACCTCCTTGATCTTGTACATCCGTAAATCTACTTAGTCCCCTACTTGTAATTATCCGATCATACTTAGGCAGACCTGAGCTGATACCATTGTGTTTACATCATTTCTATTCTTTTCTTCTCACCCTCGACCCCCTCATTTCTTACTCTTCCATTATGCCTATACCCTCAAAAGTCTGAGTATAGTGTGTGTGTCGACTTCCGATTCCTTTTCACACAACTATACTTGGTATGAGCTATGTCTACATTTCACTTTGTGCCATGAGGTTATAGTACAAGCTAAGTATAGGGTGTGTGTATATATATTCTATATACTTTATCCATAGCTCTTACTTGTTTCCCATAAAAAAATGGGTATGGGTACCTGTTGTGTATATCATGTGTACTATATTAAATTCTTTGTGTAAATAATACCTACTTTCAAAAAAGGCTTTTTACAAAATTCTGGGGGTATAAAAAACAATCAAAAATCAATCAAAATCCTCTTACAACAGAAAAAAACAAAACGTAAGGTTTTATCCAAGACATTTTATGAGGAATGAAAGAATCTCGGATTTTTAAGGTCCTTTGATTCAGAGTTAACCGACCTTAGTCATAGGTTTTGAGACTTGATAAATCCACACTTCCCTAGTTTGAAAGATGTGAGTGATATATTGTGCGCTTAATATCTACCTTTAAGATTATGATAAACACATGACCTAAACAACTCCATGATTGATGAGATGAGTTGAGATTTCACTTGAGGGAATATGACTTGAGATTTGAGTCTATACCTGTGACGAACCGCAAAATCGGCCCTTTAATAGAGTGTTTTTATCACTCAGAATCATCATCGTAGTCGGGCCGATTTTGGTCATCAAAGAGATCACCTCATTTAAAGATATGCCATAAATCAAAATGAGGTGATCGAAAATTTATTTTACTTGGCAAGATACCAAGGTCGAACTCAGGGACACGAGCCTCTCTCGTATTAATCGGATTTAAGTCTATTTAATTAAGTGTTGAATTAAAGCCTATAGGTCAAAATATGCAAAGACAAAATAAGACATGACATGACAAGACAATGCATTAAAATAAATATGCATTTTTATCCATTTTTATAATGCACATAAATGAACATGCAAAGCGAACGATGTGCAATTAAAATATACCCTAGGTGAAAATAATGAGCCAAAATAAATAGGAGCTAATTTCGTGTTCAATTAAAAAGGCAGATGCGATGAACAATGTTAAAAAAGGCATCCGTGCAAGTTCAAATAGACACATGACTATAAAATAATTCATAAGACTCATTATGTCAAAGACAACAACTAACATGCCATTAGAAAGAGCATCAAACCAGCTTTAAAACGAAACTGAAATCATCTCAATCGGATAAACATAGCTCAAGATATTCAGAAGAGAAACCAGGGGCATAAGTGCAAGAAAACATAAAAAAGATAACTACAAATAGGTCCTGGCAGGGACTAAAATGGAAATAAGTAAAAGTACTGGACTTCCCTGTAAAATACCCTCTGCTCACGCTCGCTGCACGTGATACAGGGACCTATCTGCAAATTAGAGAAGACGGCGGGGGCTCCCTGTAATTTGCCCAGAAGGCACGTGGTGTGCACGTGCTACCTCCAGGCTCGGATTGATCCTAGGCTCGGGGGAGGCTCGGCTGCTTCGGCTAGGCTTGGATGTAGGCTCGGGCTCGCTGCAGGCTCGGTGGAGGCTCGGGAGCGTCCAAGCCTGGGGCTCGGTCGCTAGGCTCGGAGGAGCTGTGGCTGAGCCACGTGGCTGACTGTCGGCCCTTGGATCGTGATTATCCAAGGGCTGCTGGTAACGGTGCCTCGGGGCGACGTGGATGCGTAGTAGCCGTTGGATGAACTCCGGGGCGGAGCATCCAACAGTCACTGCTCCTCCTTCTTCGGCCGAAGGCTGGCGGCGCTATCTGGGCTCCGGCGAAGGTGGTCTTCCTCCGCCTCTTGTTCCCTGACGATGAGGTCCTCCCCTGAGCTCGATGGATGGCAGTCGAGGAAGCCAGGAGCTCGGGGAAGATGCAGAAGCCTCTGGCATTGCTCGCCGAGGCTCGGCGAACAGCTACGGCGTTGATGAAGTAAGCTCCGGCAGAGCTCCGGCCATTGAAAGCTTCGAAG
Source organism: Ottelia alismoides (assembly GCA_037367405.1). Taxonomy (NCBI): domain Eukaryota; kingdom Viridiplantae; phylum Streptophyta; class Magnoliopsida; order Alismatales; family Hydrocharitaceae; genus Ottelia; species Ottelia alismoides. The sequence continues at coordinate 102,016 of JAZKJV010010237.1, forward strand.
ACCTGCAGCTTAGTAGAGCATAGCCGAAGCAAGCGAAAAAACGTGCGTGCGTGCATGGAGTGAGGTGGGGAGCTCCAGCGGGCGTAGAGGGTGGTGAGCTCGAAGCTCCTCCGCCGTGAGGGCGGAGGAGGTGGGTTGGAGGTGACGAAGGGTTTGGAGGAAGGAGACAGTGAGCGGAACGTGGCGCGAGGAAGGGGGAACGGAGGCGAAGCTAAGGACGTGGCCATCAGAGGGTGAAAATGGACGAAGTGTCCTAGGAAATTAAAAGAAATTCAAGAAAATTACAGAGGAAGAAGAAGAAGTCTTACCGGCGATGGGGCGGAGCAATGGCTTGGGCTGGACATCGGGATCGATGCCCGGGTCTTCGCTGGACATGGCCAGCCGGTCCATGCAGCTCGGGCGGTCGCCAAGAGGCGCCGCAGCTCTGCCGTTCAAGGCGGAGGGTCTCATCGGGGGCTGGGTCGTCTTCGCTCGATCCTATTGCCTCCCCCTGTCACGGGGAGGCGGAGGAGGGCTGGGCCCCTCCCCGCGTAAAGATGGACAACCCTGAACAGAGGGAGGTGCTGAGTATTTGAAGGGGCGAACGTCGGAGATGGTGGAGTTCGACGTGGATTTTGAGGCGAAAGTGGGGCGAGTGGAGAGGTGTTCGTGGGTCTTGGAGGAGTGCGCGGGGGAGATGGATGATGGGGGAAGATCGTGGAACGGTTGGCGAAGGAAGAGGTGATCGGAGGAGGTGGGGAAAATTGAAAGGGGGAGAGGTGCGCGAGTGGAGATCGTGTGAAGAGAGGGGGGGGAATCGGAGGTTGACGATGACCTCCGACCGTTGGATCTGGAGATCCAACGGTGGAGATCTAGGCGAGAGAGAGCGGTCGAGATTAAGTCAGGGGGCGGAGCGATCGATGGCTGATAGGATGCCACGTGTCATGACGAGGTCGAGGCGCTAAAGGACGGTGATGATGGAAAGCTCAGGCCGATCGAGCGGTTGAAGGGCATCAAGGGAAGGAGCGGCTGAGATGCAACATCTGAGACGCGATCGATCGGTCTTCAACGCGCCACGTGTCGTGCCAAGGGAGCGGCGCGAACGGATGGTGATGATGAAGAGCGGGAGATGATCAAACGGTCGCGGATAAGGAGCGACGTGGAAGGAGCACAGCCGTTGGATCCATGAAGGGATCTAACGGTTGTGGTCGGCGGCGGATAAGGACAAAGAGGCCGGGCCACGTGGCGCCCCCAGAATGGGCCACGTGGCCCAATCAGATTATTCAGAAGGTTTTTCTTATTTTTGAGGGCCCTATTGGCCGAATTTGAGAAAACTCAAAACATGAAAGTTGTAGATCTTGATGAGATCTACAAGTTTCATGTTGACCAAAACTAGAAAAGAGATCAAACAAGGGCCCGAAATATTTTTGAAGGTATTTCTAAGTCTAAAAATACCACGAATTTTGTTTTGCCATTTTTTTTTGTGGTTTTTAATTTATTTAGGGCTCTGTTAATTATAGGGCATTAACAGGGTTTTATTGACAAACTTTTAAGCAAGGGGGTTAATTATGGGAAATAAAGATGATGAAACTGAGGTTCATCACCCCCCTATACTTAAACTATGCTCGTCCTCGAGCATCAAAAAAGAATGACTAAGTTGGATTAACCCCCTTGTGCATGTGATTACCGGATCTAATTTGATCAAGTCGACTCGGCTTTAGAGATCCAAAATTCTAGAGTTCAACCCAGCCTTAATCAAGAGGCTTCCAATTCCTCTACTTCTCTAGACTCTCTCTGATGTACATATAAACTAAAGGATATGAAGTTTAGTGTTGACTGCAATTCTGAGAGTAGAGTCAATTCGTCACCCAAAATCTTGGTCCGAGAAAATCTCCTAAGGACCTAATCCTCAGCACTAGGGAATAAATCAAATCTTGCATTCAGTCCACCGTCTCTTTAGTTTGTCAGACTTAGAAAATGTGGATGGCAGGCCAGAAAATGGAGGGCATGGGATTGTGTCAATTCTTCTCTCCCTCTCATTGAAACAATGATTCCCTCTAGTGCCTTTTACGCAACACAATTTTTTGGTGTTGATCAGTGCTTCCGTCAAGAGAAGTTGGAGCCGTCTGCACTTGTTTTCCTGGGAGTACACCGGGGTGTGTCTCTTTTGAGTACCTATCGTACCTTCTACACCCAGACTTGTAGCATTTACGATGCAGAGCCCTTTTTTGGTGCTAGCCCGACTCCTGGTCCTAATAGCGGTGGTCCAAGTGGACACTTTGAAAAGTTTGGGAGTGCTCGCCTTTGGTGGAAGCTCTTTGATATTTGACTTTGGTGGAATGTGAGCTTTTCTTTGAATTTCATTGACTTGTATAATTGGTGGCTAGCTCCACTGCTTTTACCAAGAGTTGGCACACACTGATCAACATTTTTTATTTATTTTTCACACCCAGGCACTTAGGTCAATATCAAGAGATTAGTATAAGAATCAAGTTCTCATACTGGCTAATATTGCTGACACTCAGGTTTCATGAAGCCTCCAAAGATTTTATCCCATCCTCGAGCATCATTAGATCAAATCCAAATTCGACTTCCTCATCCCAATCCCTCAGGTGAAAAATCAACTCATCTCATCGAGAACCGTAGTCGTGCATGTGATGTGCTGATCATATTCTTTATGTTTGAGACTAAGCATGGAATATAGCATGCAAATCTAGAAACTTAGGGGAATGTGGATGATTAAGTCTAAGACCCTGATGGCTAAGGCTGGTTAACCTAAAATCTCAAAAACTTCTAAAAGCTAAGTCTCCTTGACCAATTCAGATCCTGGGTGAGAGTGAAAGTGTAGAGGACTAATCCAACTTCTTCATTCAAAAACAAGACACTTTTTTTTTGAACTCTAAGAGATATTAGATCTTTCTAAGCTCAATTGAGCATCCGCAATTCAGCCAGTATGGATGTAAGTACAGGCCGAAGTCCGTTGCTTGAGGACGGGGCCTTGCGCGATGTCCTCTAAACCATCCAATCTGCTAAGGGCGAACCCTCACTGAACGCGGCTGATTTAATTGGGTTTAGTAGTCACCAATGACTCTTAAAGGGTTTTTAGGAGTTTTCTGATTTTTATGGATTTTAATAAAGTTAAAACACAAGTTAGACTCAACTTTCCTTGAAAAAGAGATGGCGATTTTTTCAAAACCCATGTCACACAAAATAAAAATTTTCAAAACATTTTCAAAAATCATTTTCGAAAATATTTCTATAGTGTAACATAATATCGAAAAACCGCGAAATCCTTTGAGTTCTCCTAGTCCAATGAATTTTACCTTAGCCAAAAAGTTTTTAATTTTTCAAAATTTTCAGATTTATAGCTAAAGTAAATATACGGTATATACGGTATACCCCCCTATACTTAAACTTTGCTATGTCCTCATAGCACTAGATGTTACAAGTACATAGGCCCATTGAAATATAGAAGAATATACGGGATCTAAGAGAGGCTCCCCCCTATACTTAGGTTAGAACTAACCTAAGTATAAAGGCAAGAAAAGAGGAGTAGAGAAAATCACGGGGACTCGGGTCCCCCCTATACTTAGGCTGAGATTAGCCTAAGTATAAAGATGGGAATTGATGTTGGAAGGGACCCAAGGTGAACGAAGAAGAGGGATGGATTTACAAGTGAGCGATTGAATCTTTGGAGATGAAAAATGGAGTGACTAAGGTTTTAGGGATGTGTGTTGCAACAAAGGCTCAATTCAAGCAAGCAAACCCTTAGTTTCACCAACTCACACATGAAACCAACCAAGGTTGGTTAATTATCTTGTCTGTTTTATTGGTGATAAAACGTTAAATAATTACGCGAAGAAAATGTGAATCAAGGCGTATGCGCGGGTGTTGCTCTCCCAAAACCAAATTTTTACTCCATTTTAGGTTGACTTGCAATTAACAGTCCCGATTTTATTTTTGAATTATCACTGAATTAAAGGTTAGCACATCAATCAGAAAATCATCGTCTACCGTTCATTCCATTTTCCATTAATCCTAGGTGATCAATCTAGGAAATGAAAGCCGTGAAAAACATGTATTCGATGAAGAAAAACGCGATCGAGGCTAAGTGAGAAATCATGCAGTGATTTGACGATAAAAGCCGCGAAAAAATTGGGGCCGTTTTGAAAATCAAGTCCAACATGTATGCAAGTCGAAAAAGCCGCACCTAATCATGCATCTATTAGCGGTGATTGATCTTCATTAATTTGAGCTAAGTGATACGAGATTAAGTGCGTCTATATTTAAAGTGTGTCCTACCTACGATCAAGCACGTAAAAATAAAGTGAGCTCGGAGAGCCGCGTGCCTATCCTAAGTCGACACTCAAGTGGGGACGATCCCCACACAACCATGATCGTTCGATTACAAACGCGAGTCTTCGATCGAAGACCGCTGTAAAGGACGAATTATTATAAATAAAATGCAACAAAAAAAATACGACACATTTTTTTCCTTTTCTTCCTCCTTTGCTCCAAGCATGCTCCTGCGGCTCCTCGCAACGAGGAACGCCCTGCTCCTCGCCTCCTTGATCCATCAAGGGCCCTGCCACAGAAACAATTGTTAGAGATCAAATAAGAAAGAAAAAATTTTATATGCAAAATATGGGATTATTTGACCTATAAAAATGAACACTAAATTAAACACACAAAAATCCAAAAAATAAAAGAAATGAGCCGTGTCCCCGGCAACGGCGCCATTTGACGAACCGCAAAATCGGCCCTCTAATAGAGTGTTTTTATCACTCAGAATCATCATCGTAGTCGGGCCGATTTTGGTCATCAAAGAGATCACCTCATTTAAAGATATGCCATAAATCAAAATGAGGTGATCGAAAATTTATTTTACTTGGCAAGATACCAAGGTCGAACTCAGGGACACGAGCCTCTCTCGTATTAATCGGATTTAAGTCTATTTAATTAAGTGTTGAATTAAAGCCTATAGGTCAAAATATGCAAAGACAAAATAAGACATGACATGACAAGACAATGCATTAAAATAAATATGCATTTTTTTATCCATTTTTATAATGCACATAAATGAACATGCAAAGCGAACGATGTGCAATTAAAATATACCCTAGGTGAAAATAATGAGCCAAAATAAATAGGAGCTAATTTCGTGTTCAATTAAAAAGGCAGATGCGATGAACAATGTTAAACAAGGCATCAGTGCAAGTTCAAATAGACACATCACTATAAAATAATTCATAAGACTCATTGTGTCAAAGACAACAACTAAGCATGCCATTAGAAAGAGCATCAAACCAGCTTTAAAACGAAACTGAAATCATCTCAATCGGATAAACATAGCTCAAGATATTCAGAAGAGAAACCAGGGGCATAAGTGCAAGAAAACATAAAAAAGATAACTACAAATAGGTCCTGGCAGGGACTAAAATGGAAATAAGTAAAAGTACTGGACTTCCCTATAAAATACCCTCTGCTCACGCTCGTTGCACGTGATACAGGGACCTATCTGCAAATTGGAGAAGACGACGGGGGCTCCCTGCAATTTTCCCAGAAGGCACGTGGTGTGCACGTGCTACCTCCAGGCTCGGATTGATCCTAGGCTCGGGGGAGGCTCGGCTGCTTCGGCTAGGCTTGGACGTAGGCTCGGGCTCGCTGCAGGCTCGGTGGAGGGTCGGGAGCGTCCAAGCCTGGGGCTCGGTCGCTAGGCTCGGAGGAGCTGTGGCTGCGCCACGTGGCTGACTGTTGGCCCTTGGATCGTGATTATCCAAGGGCTACTGGTAACGGTGCCTCGGGGCGACGTGGATGCGTAGTAGCCGTTGGTTGAACTCCAGGGCGGAGCATCCAACGGTCACTGCTCCTCCTTCTTCGGCCGAAGGCTGGCGGCGCTATCTGGGCTCCAGCGAAGGTGGTCTTCCTCCGCCGCTTGTTCCCTGACGATGAGGTCCTCCCCTGAGCTCGATGGATGGCAGTCGAGGAAGCCAGGAGCTCGGGGAAGATGCAGAAGCCTCTGGTGTTGCTCGCCGAGGCTCGGCGAACAGCTACGACGTTGATGAAGTAAGCTCCGGCAGAGCTCCGGCCATTGACAGCTTCGAAGACCTGCAGCTTAGTAGAGCATAGCCGAAGCGAGCGAAAAAACGTGCGTGCGTGCATGGAGTGAGGTGGGGAGCTCCTACGGGCATAGAGGGTGGTGAGCTCGAAGCTCCTCCGCCGTGAGGGCGGAGGAGGTGGGTTGGAGGTGACGGAGGGTTTGGAGGAAGGAGACAGTGAGCGGAACGTGGCGCGAGGAAGGGGGAACGGAGGCAAAGCTAAGGACGTGGCCATCGGAGGGTGAAAATGGACGAAGTGTCCTAGGAAATTAAAAGAAATTCAAGAAAATTACAGAGGAAGAAGAAGAAGTCTTACCGGCGATGGGGCGGAGCGATGGCTTGGGCTGGACATCGGGATCGATGCCCGGGTCTTCGCTGGACATGGCCAGCCGGTCCATGCAGCTCGGGCGGTCGCCCAGAGGCGCCACAGCTCCGCCGTTCAAGGTGGAGGGTCTCATCGGGGGCTGGGTCATCTTCGCTCGATCCTAACGCCTCCCCCTGTCACGGGGAGGCGGAGGAGGGCTGGGCCCCTCCCCGCGTAAAGATGGACAGCCCTGAACAGAGGGAGGTGCTGAGTATTTGAAGGGGCGAACGTCGGAGATGGTGGAGTTCGACGTGGATTTTGAGGCGAAAGTGGGGCGAGTGGAGAGGTGTTCGTGGGTCTTGGAGGAGTGCGCGGGGGAGATGGATGATGGGGGAAGATAGTGGAACGGTTAGCGAAGGAAGAGGTGATCGGAGGAGGTGGGGAAAATTGAAAGGGGGAGAGGTGCGCGAGTGGAGATCGTGTGAAGAGAGGGGGGGGGGAATCGGAGGTTGACGATGACCTCCGACCGTTGGATCTGGAGATCCAACGGTGGAGATCTAGGCGAGAGAGAGCGGTCGAGATTAAGTCAGGGGGCGGAGCGATCGATGGCTGATAGGATGCCACGTGTCATGACGAGGTCGAGGCGCTAAAGGACGGTGATGATGGAAAGCTCAGGCCGATCGAGCGGTTGAAGGGCATCAAGGGAAGGAGCGGCTGAGATGCAACATCTGAGACGCGATCGATCGGTCTTCAACGCGCCACGTGTCGTGCCAAGGGAGCGGCGCGAACGGATGGTGATGGTGAAGAGCGGGAGATGATCAAACGGTCGCGGATAAGGAGCGGCGTGGAAGGAGCACAGCCGTTGGATCCATGAAGGGATCTAACGGTTGTGGTCGGCGGCGGATAAGGACAAAGAGGCCGGGCCACGTGGCGCCCCCAGAATGGGCCACGTGGCCCAATCAGATTATTCAGAAGGTTTTTCTTATTTTTGAGTTCCCTATTGGCCGAATTTGAGAAAACTCAAAACATGAAAGTTGTAGATCTTGAAGAGATCTACAAGTTTCATGTTGACCAAAACTCGAAAAGAGATCAAACAAGGGCCCGAAATATTTTTGGAGGTATTTTTAAGTCTAAAAATACCACGAATTTTGTTTTGCCATTTTTTTTGTGATTTTTAATTTATTTAGGGCTCTGTTAATTATAGGGCATTAACAGGGTTTTATTGACAAACTTTTAAGCAAGGGGGTTAATTATGGGAAATAAAGATGATGAAACTGAGGTTCATCAACCTGATTTTATGATACTCTAAGATCGGATAAAGTCGATGAATGCTTAAAGAATCAAGAGTGTCAGCAAACCCTAGCCAGTATGTGAACAAGTTCTCAAGCTATCTTTTGATATTGACCTATATACCAGGGTGTGATAAAACTAAATAATTATAGATCAGTGTGCACCAACTTTTGGTAAAAGCAGTGGATCTAGCCAAAAAGAAAAGAAAAGAAAGAAATATTGAAAGAAAAAAGCTCTCAAACAAAAAGACAAATTATAAAGAGCTTCTATCAAAGGCGAGTACACCCAACCATTTTCAAAGTTTCTTGTTGGACCAAAATTGTTAGGACCAGGAGTCAGGCTCGTACCGAAGAAGGGCTCTGCATCGTAAATGCTACAAGTATGGGTGTAGAAGGTATATTAAATACACAAAAAAGACACACCCCAGTGTATTCTCAGGAAAACAAGTGCAGATGACTCCAAATTCTCTCGACAGACACACTATCAACAACCAAAAATATACATGTATTGAGTAACAAGGCATTCGAGAGGATCATTGTTCCAATGTGAGGGAGAGAAGAAAATACACAAACCTAAGACCTCCATTATCTGGCCATCCGTCTAAATTTTTCAAGTTTGACAAACTACTGAGATGGTGAATTGGATGCGAGAATTGATTTCTTCCCTTTTTTTGAAGATTAGATCTTGAGGAGAGTCTCTTTGATCTGGATTTTGAGTGAAATTTTGACTCGACTCTCATGATTGCAGTACACACTAAATGTCATAATCTTATTTTATATTATAAATAGAGAGTCTCATAATTAGAGAAGTTGGATTCCTTTTGACTAGAGCTTGGTTGAGCTTAGAAGTTTAGGACTGCTAAAACCAAATATTCTTAATAAGACAAGTCTTGAAATTCGCACATGCACAGTCAGGGATTTAACTTCTAACTCACTAAAATTTGCTTTTGGATAAGCAAAGAGCTAAGTATAGAGGTGTGATGAATCCATGATTCATCTACTCTATATGGATGTTTTAGCAAAATCCCCTAAATAATTCACTTATTAACCCCCTTGATATTAATTAATTAGCATTCACTAAATGTACTAATATTAGGGTTTAAAATCTATAAATAATTAACCCTTATTGAGCTTATTATTTTATGTGCAAATAATCTTTATTTTAACCAAATTCTTTCTTTAAATTATTCTTTCAGTAATTAACTAACTTGGCATAAAGAATTAAAGTACATAAAAAGGGAAAAATTAAAAGAAATAAAAAATATATAACAATGTATATTGTACGCATATTTATCTTTGTTGATCTTATTTGACCTTTTCCTAACCTATAAAAATCCATAAAAAAATAGATAAATTATCCATATATTGTACATAAATTAATCTACTAATTAAAATCAAAAATACAAAAAAATCATAAAAGATATTATACGGTATTTTATTATATATAGTGTACATCCATAAATACACTGTATATATAGTTGACCTTATTTGATTTTGATGCCTTCATAAAAGTTGTCGATCTCATCGAGACGAGCAACTTTCGTGTTGACTACTACTTAATTTGACTTCATTTACCATGTCTTTTCTTTTTTTCCTTTTTACTTTTTTATTACTTTTTTATTTTATCTTTATTTAATTTTGATATTTTAATTTTCCTTAATTTTATTAACTACTTTTATATTTTAATTTTATTTAACTTTTCTTTTCTTTTATTTTTCTTTTTCTCCTCACTCTATTTTTCTTTCTCTCTATTTTTCTCTTTCTCTCTTCCCTTCTCTCTGTCTCTACACTTTCACATGTCACATTCCCCACACGTGAACCCTTACTCCCGCCGAGTCATGTGTCGCACACGTAACCTCATCCCTCTCCCAGGTCACGTGCACGCCACGTGAGCACCGCCCCCCCTTCCTCGGTCGAGTCTCGCCACCTCTACCTTTACATACTCCTCTTCTATCTACATGCCTTACCCCCCTCACATAACTACCCCATTGTCATTACACCTCCCTCACCTCCCTATATATCCCCAATACCATTGCTCGTCGAGGCCATCCACCCCTTCTCGTCGATGCCGGTGACAACGGCTCGACACCTTCTCTATCGGCGGATCCAGATGCTTCCTCACCACTTTGGCTGCTCCAATTAGCCAGAGCTTCACCGCGGCCACTCTCCTCGACTGAGGTGACCACATGGAGATCTCCCTCATGAATCCTACCTTAGGCGAATCGCTCCCTTCCAATCTCTCCTTCCAGCCACATCTTTACATCTGCTCTACCATCAACCAATAGAACCTCAACCTTAGCTAGGCCCTTCTCCATAGCCACTCCTTGGCCGAGCTCCACGCCCTTCATCACCATCGAAGCCCCTTGCCCCTTCGGCCCTTGGCGCCTTTGTCTTGCCCCATCCCCTCTTCCTCTCTTCCGCCAGCACATGCCAAGCACATGCTGCCCTCCTCCCTGCGTGCACGTGCCCTGCTTCCTCTCCTCTTCCCCTGCTCATTATCTATCTGCCTCCTCCACCTCGAGCAACGCTCCTCCGTCTCGTCGGCTCCCCTCCCAATATTTACCACCCTCTTCTCCTCTAACTATAAGATTGTTGTACTGCCTCGTCCTAGAGCCCATAAGCCAATAGCAACAAGAGTGTGAGCACGAGCTCAGTTGGTGACAAAAGCTTGGGCACAATCTCCCTTGGTGTGATCCAGGAGCCTTCTAATAATCTTTTCTTTTAGCTTTATCTTTTAGTAAAAAACATCTATAAATATGTTTAAGTATATTAAATTATCATTGTAAGTGTTGTTGTTAATATTGCATAATTAAATTTTTTTTCTAAAGTAAAAGAATAAAGAGAAAAAAATAAAATAAGGATATAATTATGTTATAAGCACAGACTGACCCAAACCCTGAGAGAAGTTCAATAATTGGCATGATCGGCAAGGAATAAAGTAGGTGAAGTTAGGGTCCTTGTATAGACACTTGACACCTATACTTGTAAATATCTATAATTAATTACACTTTATGCATATTGTATTTTTAAACGTTTTCACATATTCCTAAAAATAAAAAAAGGATAAAATAAAAAGTAGAAAACACAAAACAAAATAAAATAAAAATAATAAAAAACTTATTGTACAAAAGCCACACTTTTGTATATTGAATACACTACCAATTTATTTAATTTGTAAAAATCAACTAAAAATTATTTTATATTCCTTAAATTATTTTATATATAAATAAAATATAAAATAAAGGATATTTATATCAACTTAATAAAAATTAAAGAATAAAATAGGCAGGTATATTATACCTATACATAATACCCCATATTGTATACACTTTGTATATATTTCATAAAAAAATAAAAAATCATATAAAAAATCTTGAAAAATAATAAACATTTTTCAATTTTACTATTTTTTAAAATTCATTTAATATTTTAATTTATTTATTTTTGGATTTATCTGCCTCAAATTTTCTGATAGGCTGACTCGGGTACGTTGACCCGGGTCAACCCTTCCTCCATTAGACCCAACCCGACTGCCCTTCTCGCCAGACCGATTTCTCAATATTTTCTCGATCAGGTTCGTCCTCCATTTGCCTCGCTTTCTATGCACTATTCCTCTCATAGGATCTATAATCCTCACAGATCGTTAAGAAAGCTTGGATCTTTTTGGGGTTTCGCTCCCTCGTCTGATCTTTCTAAACCCTGAGGCATGCCTATTTATACTTTCCTCTGCATTCCTAGCTCCGCAGCTCGTTCCTCACTGCTACATTCCTCCCTAGATACCTTCAGTAGAGTGACAGGTTGTCGGAGATTCTTTTGGAGCTGGGTTTGTGGCTATTTGACTATAGCTCAATGTGGTTGGAGCACCTCCATCGCATGCAGCCTCCCAACCCTTCCGCATCCCAATCGAGGACAAAGCCTTGCCTTTCACTCCGCCGCTCGTTTCCAACCATCACAGGATATTCTGGTACCCATTATTCCACTTTCAGTTCGTCCTTCATTATGATTCCCTTCGTCAGCCCCCCCCCCCCCCCCCCCCCCGTCGTTGAAGCTTCGACCACCGAGGTTAGAGCTCCACTATCGCTCCCATCCATACTCATAAGACCATTATCTCACCCTTGTCCTTCGAGCATACTCTGAATAGATCGAGCTTCTGTCATCTGAGCGGGTTCTAGTCGCAACGTCCCTCCTCGATCTTTGTCGGATGTCAAACCCCATCTACCCTAATTTCTATGGTTATTAGCTCTTAATAACCTCGATCGAAGCCTTCTCTTCGAGTCATAAGTTTCCTTGCAGGTCTCATATGCACGAGGATCCCGAGTTGAGATCTAACTCGATCGTAGAGCAGCTCCAGGAGGCTCACCCCCATTGCATCGATCCAACCGTTCATCATCACATCAGAGGACGCTCCTCGACCTGCATCACCATAGCGAAGGTGCTGAACTTCGTAGCGAGCTCATCTAACCCATGTATCGACCCATATTTGTAGTTGAAGCTCGCCCACATCGTGTTCTTCCAGCAACCTTCAGCACCGTCACATGAGCCCTGCCATCCTCCATATTCCATCCGACCAGTCATTAGTGCCCAAAAGCTACACCATCTGATCCGAGCAGCTCCAGATCTAACACACACACGCTCCTGCCATCTGAGCCGTCAGATCTGAGTGCTAACAATCATCCACCTATATGCCTACGGCACGCACCCCAACCATTCATCATCTCTAGGATCGCATTAGAGCTGCTTGTTGCCTGACATGAATCGCACGCCTCTTTGGTTATCTTTCCCTTTTCCCCCACATGCCTTTTTATTTCATTTTAGTCCAATAAATATAATGTGTAGTTAAAAGTAAGAGCCCTATAGATTTCATATTTGCATTTCAGTCCACTTGAGTTGTAGTCACGTGCCCCCATACGTGATTTTTTGGGATGTTTGTCATATTTCTCCTGAACATTCTAGCTGTTATGGGATGAAGTTAATGTTTTGAGGATTTTCATTATACCCCTGTGTGTCTGGTTCACGTGTTGCGCGTGACTATTGTAGAGAAATTACATAAGTGACCCCTTGAGTTTTAAGTCTTGTTATTTGTTAGGTGCCAGAACTTAATATAATTGCATATTGGTTCCTGTAATCTATTTTTAATTACTTGGCTTATATTCATAGTAATAAATATTAAATTAACTTCAAAAATTTCCTAAAAATTGTTTGTGACTCCTGCTAACATGTATTATTTGTGGTGATTTTTGTTTTTTAATTTTCATGTTTTTTGTATTATTAAAAATTTAAAACACCCTAAAAAGTCCCTATTTGTTTTTGAAAATACATAAAAATTTGAAAATTTATTTAAGAATTCTATTAAAATTATTGTAGTTACTGTATGTTGCCCTTTAGATTCAATGTAATTTTTGTTGAAGAGTACCATATAAAAACCTAAAAATTTGCAAAATACCTAAAAACTTACAAAAGTCATATAAAATCATAGAAAACTCCAAATATAGTGATTCCAGTCCCTAATTGTAGGTATTTTGCTCTAGTTTTGTCACTCCGTAAATTTTGAGCATGTCACTTATCTTTAATTTGCAAAACAGCCATGGTCGTGCACAGTTTCTTGTTTTTATCACTATTTGATTTTTAGAAAATCAAAAAACATCTGAAAAAAATATAAAATTTATCAAAAACACTACAAATGCATACCCAAAATATTTTTATTTTATTTTTTTGAGTATTTTTGACCCATTCGAAAAATACAAAAACATAATTTGTGTATATTTTTACCCCTTGTGTTGATTTCTTTTGTATTAAAAAGCTAAAATTTTGAAAAATAAAAAACCACTAAAAACAATAAAACCACCTTGATTTCTGAAATCGACTACTTAGTACGTAATTGTGCTCCTTGAGTTTGACCCTCGTCGTTATACCTGGTTAATAAAAGTAGCAAGGCTGTCCATTTTCTCTATTTGGTTCTTATGTGGTTTAATTTCTCGATTGATCGATTCGATAGATTTAGGACAATGACATCTGCTTAATTTGATCCACCTTAGTCAGTTTGATAAATCATTCAACAGAATGGCGCCGTTACCGGGGAGCATGACTAAGTAGTTAGATTTCATTTATTTTTGTTTATTTTTTCTTCTTTCTTTTATAATTGTTTCCAATCTCTTTTCATGTGAGGTATTCCTTGGAGGACAACTCGGTTCGCTTTGGAGGGACCCACACTTGAGGTGGAGCAGAGGAGCAGAAGAAGAAGTTATATTAGATATAATCTAGTTTAATTTCATTATTTCAAATATTCTTGAAATAACTTAGTCATTTGGACACTTTTGGACTTGGTTGTTATTAGTGGCATGTTTTGCCGAGTGACGGTAAACTCGAGGGACCTCACAGAGTTTTTTGCAGTTTTTTACCTATTTATTTTATTTGTTTCATGAGGTTTTAGCCCCTAGACTTAGATTTTATTCCGGTTGAGCTCAATAGCAACTAAGGTTCAATTATCCCATAATAAAATATATGTTCCTATAGATCAAGCTTTGGACTAGAGACAACGCGACAGGAGAGACCATATACAGTGCTCACATGTCCCACTATGGTGGGCACCGTTCGGCATCTAAGACAAGACTCATGTCTCTTTTCTGATTAATGAGCACCAGTTCTTTCCATAGTAGAAGCTATCATCAAAGGATGATTTCCTCATGCATCATTTAGATTAGTTTAAATTCTATCTTTAATTTATGTTTGGATCACTTTGCATGCAGATTTGTTGGAGCAAGGTATACATCTCTTACTCTATATGCATCATTGATTTCATCGTGCATCAGCTTTTCCATCTTCCTCCCCTGGTTTTATTAGACTTAAATAAAAAGAAAATCAGAAAATTGGATAGGCATTGCTTTTATCTAGAAAAATACCTAAATGAGATAACCAATAAAATCAAAACTGGTAAAGCATACTTGATCTAAAACCAAACTTCACTCAAAAATTTTGTTTTGGGGAGAGTAACCCCCTCCTTATCTGATTTTATTTGTTGAGAGTTCAGCAACCCACACACTAGGATAGAGCCACGCTTGAGATTTCTTCAGACTACCGGTTCTAACAAAACGATTAGCTATTCTTCAGTCAGGATTTTCGGGTAGCCGGTAAACGATCCGAACTTCCTTAAAGAGTGGGTGGTTTAGAGGACATTGTGTAAGGCTCCGTCCTCAAGTAAATCAAGTATACGACAACGGTATGTACTTACACCTATACTGGCTGGAAATGGGTGCAACTATTCCTAAGAATCTGGGCCACTCTCCAGAGAGAATTGGGCTCCTAACAACTCACTAACTCGCTCTGTAAGATTGGATTATCACCTAATAAAATTTGACAAGATAAAAAACTGAGCTTTCATAGTCATTATATTGTGTTGAGTAGGTGAACTAGGGGTTTATTTTCTCTTCCTACTTTCAGTCCAGATTAAATCTTCATAAATCCCCATATCAAGATGATGGGAAGGAGGTCTCTTAGGCTGCCTTTAGCAGCACCGCTTTCCAGCGCTCCTCCCTGTTCATCTAGGCGGCTTCAGAGAGCTCAGACATGCTCTCTGAACCTGAATTCTCCTTCACCATGTTCCCCCTCGATGACCCTTCTTCCAATCCTGAGGTACATCCAGACAGGCCAACACAACTATACATTCATTTGACACCACCTGAGCTAGGGCTTATTGCCTTTGTATAGACCGGAGAGATGGCCAGTGATGAAACAACTGACCAGACTCAAACTTCATCATTCGTTTTAGATTAGGCAATCATCAACAACATGCTGCTAGCTTCCTTGGAGACCATTGATGAATCTACGATTCTCATTCTTTATTCTTTTATTTTTGCTTTATCTTTTAGCAGAAACACCTATAGTTATATGTTAATACAATAAAATATTATTGCATAGGTCCTCGTTAATATTGCATAATTAACACATATTTTACAAAAATAAAAAAATAAAGAGAAAATAAAAAGAAAGATGTATTTATAATAAATACACAGTGACCCAAACCGCAAGAGATGGTATAACCTTGGCCTGATCGATAGGAATATTAGGGGAAGATATGGTATATTGTAGATATTACATATACAAATAAATATTTGCTTTACAAACACTTGTATATAGATCTAATAATAATAATAGAAATCAGAAAACACAAAATAAAATTAAAATGAAATCTACAATTCATTGTACAAAGGCCATATGTGTGTACAATATATACATTACCTAATTATTAAAAATACCTTTATTCGATTTGTAAAAATCAAATAAAAGTATTTTATATTCCTCAATTTATTTTGTAATAAAAAATATAAAAGAAATTATATTTTTGTAAAAATAGTAAAATAAAAATACACGTATATAATATATAGGTATATAATACCTATGTATAATACACTATACTATACGTAATGTATATATGATGCCATAAAAATGATTAAAAATCATATAAAGTAGTTTGTAAAAGAATAAACATTTTTTTATTTTATTCACTTTTTATTTTAAAATCATTAGCTATTTTTCATTTATTATTCTTTCATTTATCCGTCTAGAATTTTTTGATTGGACCACGTCAGAATGTTGATCGTGGTCAACCGTCTCCCCCAACCGACCCGACTCGACAGACCCTTCGCCGGAGCTTCTTCTCAACATTTTCTTGATCCGGTCAGACCTCCATTTACATTTATTCTTGCGCTCGGTTTTTCTCCTATTATCCAAGATCCTTGTAGATCCCTAGGCGCAGCCGGATCATCCTAGTGTTTCCTGAATCTTCCAATCTTTCTGGACCCTAGTTTTCACCTATAAATAATCTCCTCCACATCCCGAGCTTAGCATCTCATGCCTCTCACCACCATTGTCCATTAGCCACCTCTAGGATTGTGACGGCCCCTTGGAGGGCCACTTTAGAGCTCTAACGAGTGCCTGGTTGCACTTGCTTAGCTCCTGATCGGAGTTCTCTGATGAGACAAGCCTCTCGGCCTTCCATAGGTTCATTGAGGCCATAACCTCGTCGACCACCTTTCCTAAATTTCCTGAGCACATCAACAACTCCAGGTATTCCATATCCACTTCCATTTCCTTTCTTTACTTCGATTTAGCCATTCCACTCCGTCGCAACTCCGCCAGCTCCGACTACTGTGTCGGAGCTCCGTCACACACCTCTACCCACACAAATCGATATTCCAACTCACTCATCATCTACTAGCGTGACATGACCCCCTTAGACTTGCTCTTCAGAGCGAGGTTAAGGCATGATCTCTCTCTCCCATGTATAGCAGAGATCAAACTCCAATCCCCACTCGTTACTCTATGTTTTCCAAGCAATAATTGGACCAAAGCAAAGCCTCTGAGTCTTGCTACCCTTTACTAGTGTTTGTTCGCACAAATAGACCCATTTGGTGCCCTAGCTGCTCAGGCAGAGCAGCTTCGGGAGGAGAAGCAACTCCTCAACCATCCGAATGCCATCCTTCTCATTGGAGCCGTTCATTCGAAGCGGACAACTTTTATGAAAGTACTAGAATTTCTCTTGAGTCGATCAGCTTACAGGATTGACATCTACGTCCGATCGAAGCTCGCCTGAGCTATGTTCTTCACGCGTCTCCCAGAGCCGTCTGATCGCTCCATCGCACAGTTTAGATCACAACCGTCCCTTTACGCCTAAAGTATAATAGTTTGATCAGTTGCTTTCTCAGATCTAGGCCGCACGTACCAGACATTCTTAAGATGTCAGATCTTTCCCAGAAGAAGACCAGGTTCGTATAGCAGTGCTGAGCCTTGAGCCGTCAGATCTTTTCAGAGCCACGTGTCACCCACACCTGTCTACGTATATTTCCTTTTTACCCTAAATGTCTTTCTATTTCAATTTAGTCCAATAAATGTAATAAATAGTTAGGAATTTTTGTAGTTTGGACCCTTTAGTTTACTTATTTGCATTTTAATCTAGTTTGCTCGTGTCCACGTGTGACCTCATGTGATCATTTGGGTTATTTGTAGTATCTGGTCTGAACTCTTTGCATGTTATGGAATGAAGTTTATATATTGAGTATTTGCATATACGTATATGTTCTCTTGACTCACGTGTTGCGCTTGCTTGTCCTGGATTATTTGCACCTTTGGCCCATAAAGTTTTATTGTGTATTAATATTTGGTCTCGAAACTTAACTTATTTGCTATTAGGTCCCTGTAAAACTATTTTTAACTAGTTGCATTTTAATTAATTTAATAAATATGAAATCAACTCCAAATATTTTGTAAAATTTTCTTGTAACCCTTGATTGCATGTTTGATTTATTGTAATTTTTGTTGTTTATTTGCTTTTAGATTATATTATCAAAAATTCAAAAACCCTTAAGAAGTGTCCTGTTTGTTTTAGAAAAATTATAAAAATTTGAAAAATCACCCAAAATGCCAAAAAATTAGTGAAATTGTATTTTAGTGTCTTTTTGCTCCATTATTAATTTTTCTTAAAAAACATAATAAAAACCATAAAAATTGAAAAACAATCTAAAACTTATAAAAATCATAGAAATTGTAGAAAATTATAAAAATAGTGATCTCAATCTATGTTTGTATATATTTACTTATATTTTATCATAAAAATCATCTCCCTGAGTTTTAGACATTTTAATTATTTTTAACTTGCAAATTACTTATGTTGTGCACTACATGTTGTTTTTGTCACTGCTTGATTTTTAGAATCAAAAAAACATTTCATAAACCTAAAAAAACCAAAAACATTATATAACATATAAAATCAAAAATATTTTTATTGCAATTTTCTGAGTGTTTTTTACCCATTAGAAAAATACAAAAAAGTGTGTGTGAGTAATTTATCCCTTGTGTTTATTTTTTCTATATTGAAAAAAATAAAAAAAAATGAAAAACTAAAAACCACTAAAAAGCTTTTTATTCCAGAAATCTCACTACTTAGCTTTTAATTGTGCTCCTTGCATTTGACCCTGGTCACTGTATTAGGTAAATAAAAGTAGTGAAACCGCTGACATTTGATTGTTTCATATCTTAGTGGTTTGATTTTCTCGTTTATTCACTCGATCGATTTTGGCCGCAACGACACATTAACTTCATACTTAATCCGAGTCGGTTTTGCGGTCATCAGAATGACGCCGTTGCCGGGGAGCACGGCTTAGTAGTTTGATTTTAATTTTGCATGTTTTTGTCTCTATTTACCATAAATGTTTCTGACCTTTTTTTTCTCTACTTTTTGTGTCAGGAATAGCTAGAGTATGACTCGGTCCATTTTCTTTGGAGGGACCAGCACAGGAAGAGGAATAGAAGACTACATGAGCATTTATTTTCTATAGAGTTATTTATTTCTGCAAAAACTTGTTTAATAATTTAGACTCATAGACATTTGGACACTTTAGACACTTGAACTATTTCAGAGTCTGTTACGTCGAGTGCCGGTGCACTCGGGGGACCTCATCAAGTATTTTTCTTGATTTTCCGCATTTATTTTCTATTTGATTCCCGAGGATTTGTCCCCTGGATTTGGGAGTTTTATTGCTTGAGCTCGGTAATCATCTAAGGTCCAAACACTCTAATAGACTATAATTTTCTATAGATCATATTTGGACTTAGTTAAATAAAGAAAAAGACAATTTAATTGGTTAAGAGACCACGCGCCTAGAGAGGTTGTATACAGCGCTTGCAGGACCCACTGTGGTGGACACCATTCAGCATCTAAGACTAGACTCAAGTCTCTTCTCTGATTAATTAACTACCAGCTCTTCCCGTTAATAGAAGTTGCTCATCTTAGGATGATTTCCTCATGCATCGTATAGATTAGTTTTATTTCTATCTTTAAATTTATGCACAAATCAACCTGCATGTGGAGTTCTGGAGCAAGTACGCATTTATATCTCTACACGCATCATTGTATTTGATCGTGCATCATCTTTTCTGCTTTCCTCCCACAGTTTTATTGGATTTAAAGAAAAAGAAAATTGGATAATTCGTTAAATGTTGTCTTCATTCAGAAAACACCTTAAAAGAGATAACCAAATAAAATCTAGGATTGCTAAAGAAAACATGACCTAAAACTAAGCTTCACTCAAAAATTCTTATTTTGATTAGAGTAACCCCCTCATTGTTTGATTTATCTACAGAGAGTTGAGCGAATCACACACTAGGATAGAGCCACGTCTGAACTTTCTTCAGACTACCGATTATAAAAATGATTAGCTATTCTCCAGTGAGGTTATGCGGGTAGCTGGTAATCGGTCCATATTCCCTTAGCAGAGTGGGTGGTCTAGAGGACACCGCGAAAGCACGATCCTCAAGCAAGGGGTAGTCGAACACGATCCATACTTAAAACCATACTAGCTAGAAATAGGTGCAACTAGTTGTAAGATCTCGAGCCAGTCTCCAGGAAGAATCAGGCTCCTAACAGCTCGCTAACCCGCTCTGATAGATTGGATTTTCACCAAAAATAAAATCTAAAAAGATAAACGATTGAAATCGTATCACTATGTTGCTTTGGTGGATTGGGGGTTTGATTTCTCATCCTGCTTGCATCCCAGATTTAATCTTCATAAATCCCCAGATCAAGATGATGGGTAGGAGATCTCTTAGGTTGACATTGACAACACTGCTTTCTAGCACTTCTCCCCGTTCATCTCCGGCAACTTTAGAGAGAACAGACCTGATCTCTGAACTTGAGTTCGCTTCCACCTTGTTCCCCTTCAAAAACCCTTCTTCCACACCTGAGGTACCACCTAAGAGGCCAGTACAGCTATAAGTTCACTTGAAAACACCTGAGCTGGGGTCTTTTGCCTTTCTAGAGACCCGTAACATGGACAACAGTTAGGGAAGGACTGATGAGCAACCACAAGCTTCCTCGTTTATATTGGATCTGGCTGCCATTAATAATATGCTGTTAGCCTCCTTGGAGACCATGACGAGGCATATCTGGGACCAAGGAGCATTTATGGCTGAAGTGAGGAGGGAAATTGCCCATATGAGAGATGGCAGAGAAGAACCAGATAGACATGCTTTCTGTGGAGAGATACCACGCCAGGAGGGCCGAGTTGATGACAGACACCAAGACGAGCGACAGGATCTAGCCAGACCAGCCCGTACCATGAGATAGTTGCACAACGTTATTGCAACCCTTACATACTGATGGATCCAGCTGCCAGCCATCCTAGGCGACTTCGAGCTTTGCCCTCAGACCATCCAGCTATTGCCCAAATTCCTTGGACTAGCCACCGAAGAGCCCTCTCTCCATCTATAGGAGTTCGAGATGATCTATAGCACCATCCATGACCGACTGGTTTATGTGGACACTATCAAACTTATCGCCTTTCCATTCTCCTTGGTTAATAGAGGAGCCTACTGGCGGAAGGATCTAGGGAACGTGATCACTACATGGGAGCAACTCCAGACTGATTACTTGAACAAATACTATCCACTCGACCAGACCAACGCAACTAGAGCCATGATCAGCAATTTCACCATGATCCTAAATGAACAGGTTCATGAAGCTTGGGATCATTTTAGAGAGCTCATCTACAAGTGTCCCCACCATGAGATCAGCAAGCCCAACCTAGTCCAGAGTTTCTTCGGTGGGTTGGTACCTAAGCTGCAGGGGCTAGTTAATGCGTCGTATGGAGGGTCCTACTTCGCAAAGGATGAAGACCAAGTCTGGGCCATTTATGAGGAGATTGGAGAGAACTACATAGTGATGTCCCAGAACCGTGTCTACACTCAAGGGAAGCCTCTCTCACGGGCGGTTTCGAACCAAAGGATTGCACACATTAAGGCCGGTCCTTCTACATCTTCATCGGTAGAAACACTAGCAGAGTCTTTGGTTGTTGATATGGGTATCATTAGCTAGAAATTGAACCAGAGAATCGGATAGAAATCATCAAGAATAAATAGTGCTAGTGTTTGGATAAGCTCAATAACATTAATGAGCTGGCTCAAACATTGAGTGACTTGAAGAACCAGATCATGTACCTCCAAGAGGCACATATGGCTTCTCAACCCCGTTCCAGGTCACATACTGATCTAGAGAGAAATGCATCGCAGTCTTCTGCCTCATACCACTAGGTTCACAACATTCAGGTGGAACCCATCCAATAGTTCCAGCAATACCAGCAACCACCACCCTCTTCAAACACTCAGATGGTGGGATACCATCCAGATCTGCCCTAGGCAGCCCTTCCCCCACCACTCCATGAGCATCAGGATCCATTGATGGAAGTCAACGAGATTTGGTACTCCTAGTACCAACCACAAACCTGGATTCGTCATGACCACTCCAGCATCAGATGGTCTACTGGAGGCACTTCATCCCAGCAGCATCCTCCAGAACAAGCAGAGCAGGGAAGCCAACCACAACAGCCCTGGTACTCCTACCAGCAGCAACACAATCCTCATCCCCAGTATCAGGGAAAACAGTGGGGGCACCAGCAGCCTCAGCAATAGTACTCCCAGCCTCCTCCTCACTACCAGCAGAGCCAACCTAATTTCCAGTGGGGCAACCCATCTGGTTCTCATGGTCACTCATATGAGAACCCAGCTTTTGATGATCTCGCCCGCATGTTGACATACCATCGGGCTACTTTCCGGCAAGAGATGTACGAGTTCTAGCAGGAAATGAGAGAAATAATCAAGGCCAAGGCCACCATACCCACTCAGATTGAACCCAACACGAACAATCTAAAAAGAAAGTCTGAGTAGGTACATTTTACAGAAACCGCCTCTTCTTGTGATATTCTGAATGACACTTATTTTGCATTTGATTTTGATTTTGTGTCACTTAGGAGCGGTAGGAAGCTAGACAGTGGCGACTCATCTAGGCGATACCTCGATGTAGATTCTAGCGTGCCAGATGAAGTCATGAGTGGTATTAATGCCGCTAACCATGATGAAGATGATGGTGGTACTGAAGCTACAATAGATGTTGATCCAGATGATGGTGTTAAGATCATCATAATCCCAATTGCAGACGGTGGTGCTGAATCCACCAATTTATCAGACGCAAGGCCAGGGCACGGTATTGACATTGCAACTCTAGACGCTATCGGTGGTACTGATTTCACCAAAAATCATGCAGTTGTGTTGACATCTCAGTTGTGTTGACATCTCCTATAACTGAGGATTTCTTTAGAAAAATACAAAAAATGGAAAAACTTCAAAAATCAAAATATGTAAAGTAAAGGTTTCTATATCTCCTATGAATCCACCGATTGTGCTTGATGATCTTTGTATGGATTCTAGCATCTTGAATGATCAGAAACCTACTCCTGACCTTCGTCCATCAGGAGAGGGTCCCTCCATCCCCTTCCCTCAAGCACTCTGCTTAGGGAAGGATGGAAAAATAGAAAATCCCAAACAGAGACACCAGTTAGAGTTCATCGAGCAGATGATAGACAAATTTTAGATTCAGCTGACTCTACATGAGGCACTTGAGCACATCCCTATATTCCAGAAGAACTTGAGAGAGAAGATCACAATCCATAGGAAGAAGAGGAATCACAATGCAGAAATCCAAATGCTCACCCATGCCACCTGCTTCACCATCCAGAACCGATTGCCAACCAAGATAACCGATGCAGGAGCTCCCTATTTTTGATGCCATATTCACGAGCAACGATTTGATCGTACTCTATTAGACGTCGATTCCTCGATTAACCTCCTCCTGGCTACCTTACATGACCATTTTGAATTTGGACCTCTTAAACAGAGTAGGACAGTCCTTTAGTTTGCATATCGATCTGTTAAGAGGCTGAAGGGGTTACTGAAGGACATTGTTGTCACAATTCAGGGCTTGACATTCCCCGTGGACGTCGTTATGTTGGACACGGATATCCCTGAATCTGTGACGGATACCCCGTCATTTTAGGATGATCATTCTTGGCCAAAGCCAAGGCAGTATCTCATCATGATAGCGAAAAGGTATACTTTCGCGTCAAGGGTGAGAGAGTACAAATAGAGATGATTGAGGAGCTCAGAGCCAGAGATTCAACATGCTCAGAGCAGATAACCGATTCAGAGCAGATGATAGAGGAGAGCTAGATGTCCACCAAGAGTGTGATTTTGTGATTACAGATGATGAAGTCGTTTGGAGCGATACAATTTCATGAGCTCTTATCACACCTTCAGACACTGAAGAGTTACATATGACCGCAGATGAGAGTTTGGAGAGCGAACTCATGGTACAAGACACTTCAGAGGCTGACTATTGTGATCCAGGTCATGAAGAAGATTATATTTCATGTGATTCAGATTCAGATCCCATGGACTTAGATACTGATTTTGACTGGCAGGACTTTGGTGATTATTTACTATGTCTGATCACCACAGAGCCCATAGCTAGGATGGAGATCGAGCCAGTACAGTTGATAGATACACAAGTAGGGCCATCTTCGTCAGATTTGCAGATTCAGAGAGAGTTCTCCCATGTAGATTTTGTTGCTTTCATGCAGACTTTTCAAAGGCCAGACTTGCCAGCTCCCACTTGTCCTGAGTTGAAGACCTTACCGCAGAGCATGAAGTACAGATTCCCTTCGAGCGAGCATGACATGTTCCAAGTCATAATCTTTACAGATTTGACTGAAGACCAAGAATCTCACTTGATGGAGGTTCTTGAAAGAAATTGCAAGGCAATCGGATGGTGTATAGCTAATCTCGAGGGGATAAGTCCGTACATGTGCTCCCACCACATTTATATTGAATATGACGCCAATCCATCGCGTGAGTTCCAGCGGAGGCTATACCCGAATCTTTGAGATGTCGTCATGAAGGAAATATCTATGTGGCGGAGCGTTGATTTTATCTACCCCATCTCTGACTCCAAATGGGTTAGTCCATTGCATGTGGTACACAAGAAGCGAGTATCATCACAGTTGTGAGCATGTCCGGAGAGGAGATAGCTATCCGAGTACCCAGTTTGTGGAGGGCCTGTGTGGTCTACAGATGATTGAATCAGGCCATCAAGAAGAATCATTTCCCACTACGATTGATTAATCAGAATGAGAGGTTAGCTGGAAAGAGTCATTATTGTTTCCTTGACTGGTACTCGAGGTATAATCAAGTGGCCATAGCTCTCGAAGAATAGGAGAGGAAACGATGTTCACCTATCCATTCAGAACGTATGCTTTTAAACAGATGGCCTTTGGTATATGTAATGCTTGGCTACATTCCAAAGGTGCATCTTTCCATTTTCTCAAACATTGTGGTTGAATGTTTAGAGGTCTTCATGGATGATTTTTCGGTCTATAATGACGGGTTTGATTCTTATCTTGATTGCATAGATCGAGTACTCCAGTGTTGCATAGAGGTCAACCTTGTCTTATCTCGGGAGAAGAGTCATTTCATGATGACTCAAGGGATGGTCCTTGGTTACATCATCTCCAACAGGTGCTTGGAGGTCGATCCGGCCAAGGTGGATATCATCAAGAAGCTCACTCCCACCATCCAATTTGCAGTTGCGATCTTTTTCTGGTCGATTTCTATCGATGGTTCATACAGGACTTCAGTCGTATTGCCTTACAGCACACTGATCTACTGATAAAAGACATCGAGTTCCTTGTAGATGATAAGTGTCGTTCATCATTTTAGAATCTCAAGGGATTAATTGTGCAGATTCCTATCCTTCAGCAACCCGGTTGGTCTCTCCCATTCCATATCATGACGGACGCTTCTAATTTTGTCATAGGGGCTGTGCTTGGACAAAGGAGGGACGGATTGCCTTTCGCCATTCACTACGCTATCCGGACTTTGGATGTCGCTCAATGGAACTATACTGTGACTAAGAGGGAGATTCTAGACATATTCTTTGCTCTAGATATGTTTCTATCTTACAATCTTGGATCTAGAATGATTATTTACACAGATCACACCGCCATCTGATACCTCATGGCAAAGAAGGATGCCAAAGCTAGATTGACTAGATGGATCCTTATAATCCAGGAGTTTGATGTAGAGATTAAGGATAAACCTTGAGTTAAGAATGTGGTGGCAGACCACCTCTCCCGATTAGAGAGCCTTGACGATTCTGATCAAACCACGCCTATCACAAAAGCATTCCCACATGAGGTAATTCTTGCTATCACCTCGCTCCCATGGTATGTTGACATTGTGAATTATCTTGTTGCTAAGAGGGTTCCACAAGGTTGGCCAAGGCAACGACTTGAGACCTTCCTCGTGAAGGCAAAGTCGTACTATTGTGAGGATCCCACCCTTTACCATGAAGTGAGGGTTAGTGTCTGGCATCAGTGCACTCTGTTAGCAATGTGAGCCCGAGGCGAACCATTCCTGCAATAAATGTTATTGTAATAAATGATTTCTCAATAAAAGTTATTGATTATGTTTCACTCCCTTTCTGAAATTAATGGAATGAATGCACTATAAGATCCCTCTGTAAAATATGGGTTATGTACCAAGGCCAACTTAATAATCATACAGTTGTTGATTCATTGATTGAATCATGGAGGCTGATGCTTGGATAAATATCTAAGGAGTTAGATAGAGGACTCATCAAGCATCATCAAATGATTGTTAAGTGATGATCTCCAGCCTGAGTAGGAGATGGAAAACCTTACTCATTAGGCTAATATCTGACTGACCTCTTGATGCAGTTCCTCTGCACAAGAATAGTGATTCAGAGGTGTCAGAATAGTTCAGTCAATGGGTTGACTTAACGAGATCGAGATAACCAAAGACCTATGTTGAATGCTGTCACAACATAGGCACACATCCTCTGACCAGAGACAAATGTGTTGCTATATGTCTGAGTGTGTACATTTGGTAGACCAATAGGCTAATGAGCTAACCAAGGTCTATACACCGGCGAGCTGGTGTGCATATAAGGACATATGAGTAATACGATCTCTCAAAGGTATCATAAAGTTTCACATGTGAACCGGGAGACACGAGCTCACTCATGAGGTATTGGGACTAATCAATTCCATGCATGGTCGTCGTACTTTGGAAGCATGACATGAATTTGAAGGTAAGATATGTGCTTTGTGAAAGCATATGATCTGTACCAAATCCCAATGACTAAGAATGAGAAACTTAGTGATCAAAACCTGAAGATGACAGTGTAAAAGTGATCTATATCTTCAGGATGATCATAGGTCTTCCAGTATGCAGGATGTACATGTATTGGGAATATCTGAGGGTGATTTGATCATAAACGATTGTATAACCATGACGCTTCCATTCCGAGGGAGTGATGAAACAGGTCTGGATTTTAGTGACTCCTCTCAATAGAGAAGTGACATAATCTTAGTCCATGTTTTGGACATTGATCTGAATAAGATTCAGATGTAATGAGAAGATTAGGTTTACGGCCTTGATTTAATCAAGAACCTTTGAGAGGTCCATGGGATCTGGATTTGAGATGTGATCTCAATATCCAAGTCACTATATGTGTAACAATACAATCGCCCTGTTCTTATCTCCAAGTATATGAGGAGAAATCGCATTATTCTTGAAGGGTTCAAGAATAATTCCATAGATCTAAGCATTAAGAAGTTGATAATTAAATGTGATTTAATTATCATGATGTATATGGAATTATCCAATATAATTAAATGTCATTTAATTATCATGGAAAAGAATAATGTGGATAGCAATGTCCAATTATTCATAATATATTATAAATGTGATTTATAATGTATTAGAGAGATATAATTATAATTTATATTTGTTGATTAATTATTAATGTGTACTGGATACACCTTGTTTAATTAATTGAAAATGTAAATTATATATTGTTTTTGGGTTATGAATGTGATTCACAATTTTCCAATGGCAAGATTGCAATATTCTCAAAATTAGTTGTGATTATTTTTGGAGAATAAATCACAACAAAAGTTGTTTTATTAAATAATGGAGAATTTCATGGAGATATGCTATCTCATGAGATTTCATGAGATTGCCCCACTTGGAAATAAGTGGACGGCGACCAAGTCCTACTTGGGATTTGGGGCCGTCCACTATATTCCAATGGAGATGAGATCTCCATGGAATTTGTATCCTTATTTGATTGGTTTAATTTTAAGATCGACGTATATTTTATTTGTCAAATATAATTGATCTAAATTAAATCATAAGTTGTTGTCTTTTACCAACAACAATCTTGACCATTGGATTGATCATAAATCAATCTTAACCATTGATTTTATGAGTCCCATGGATTGAGATCCATGGATCCCAAAACCCTATAAATAGAGAGGCATAGCATGCTCTCTAGGGATAATCTCTTGAAGCACATCTCTCTCTCCTTCTTCCTTCCACACGCCAGCCCTCTCTCCCTCTCCTTGGTGGCCGTCCACCAAACCCTGGTGGGAGATAGCCGTTGTCGCCTACGCCACCGCGCTGCCACTTCGACGTTCTACGTTTCTCCATCTTCTTGGAGTGCTACTCTCATGAAGAAGACGATCGATCTCGTATGATGAGATCAGGAGTTTCCCGTGCTTGGATCAACTTGTTGGATTGCGAGGATCACGTGACTCATCCCCACACTCGCAAGCTTCTACTCCGAGGATCGGACTTGAGACCGGAGGTCTCTGTTCATAGAGACTCGATCAACCACGCTTCAAGAGGTATTCCTTCTACTTTTTATGGTTATAGATGAAACAATCCGAGAATCGTTCTTGGATAATGTGGTTTCATCGCATAAAAAAATTTAAGTTCCGCTGCACCGAACAACTAGTACGACTAGTCGTTCTTCATCGTATTTGATACGGCGTTCACGCTTCCGTGATGCGCTTGAGGATTATTCCATATCCTTCAAGTAGTATCAGAGCCTTAGGTCGAAGGTTTTGGATACGATCCGCAAACCTAGGATGACTTGGGTTCGTAGAGGTCGCGAAAGTTTTTTGTTGCATTTGATTTTCGCACTTCAGTATAGTGAATAAATTTGGCCCTGTTTAAATTATTTAAACACGAATTAATCACTTGGATTTTTTTCCCCAATAAATAAGGAAATCATAGGATCTGAGTTTACGTAATTTGGATTCTGTTTGCTCGAGATATGGTTGTTTTAATGAACATGTATTCACTGTTGCGGGAACTGCAAATCTTAACATGAATAAGGAGTTCATTATTGTTTTGATCTGCCTCGAAATGCGTGATATATCATTTAGGTTCTGTACTAAATTGAATGAGCAATCTTTGATAAATAATTTTGTCTAATTTGGATTTAAATTGATTGAGATATGTTAATTTTACTAAGTAGGGGTCACTGATGAAATTACAGTCCTAATCAAGAACCATGTGATTGTCAATTAATGCAATTAATTGTTAATTTCAAGAAATAATTATGAAAAATATTTGAGAAATATTGGAAGATGATTATTTCTTTAATTGACTTGGCCTCAACCAATAAATTGATTAGATTTGATCTAAATCATTATTGGAAACACAATCATCAAACTCCTTGCTTAAATAGAATTGGGAATTTGTCTAGCAAATTTCCTTATAATCGAAACTGTTTTGATTATTACTATATGGTATAATTTCAGTTGAAGAACCGAGGATAATCTCAAGTACAAATTGATCTATTTGGCATTATCCTTTCCCGTGGCAGATATGGTGTCTAGTCGGAGATCCCTGGGTTAGTGGGTTGCAACGTATGTGGTCTGTCCCACTCTCGTCAGTTCTGGCCATGACAGCGGGTAGGGACTTGATAATGCTGAAGAAATCAAGATGTGTTTTCTAATTATTAAAATTTGAATTAATACGTACTTTGAGATAATACCATATATATATTCAAGTAAAACAATCAAGTTTGTTTATTGATATGGATTGATAATTAATTTAATATGATTGAATTAATTATGTCCAATTAAAACATTTTGTTATGAATAGAGTTTTTGATTCCCTTGGAAGATTTAATTACATGAATATGATTCATAAGAATTAATTAAAATTTGAATATGAGATGGAGGATCAGACAAGTGACATCCATGGTCTCCCGTCAAGGCGAAGGGTTTCGTCGCCAGATATTATATGTAGGAGACGCTTGTCTGAAGTGACAGCTCCTGCATATGATCCATTTGGATCGGGTTCGTCGCTTCTTGAAAGAGTAAGGACGTATGCGTAGTGACCTCAATATCGGGTCCTCATATTATTGGGGCGATATTGGATTGCGCATAGCGAGTTGTATTCATGTTGACGGTTGGTTCAATTAATGACGGGTCAACATCACCTTAGGGGTGGTGGGCCCGGTTATTAAAGACCGAATTGGAAAATGCAAGTTGGACTTGCATGGCAGAATGTGTTCCCGCTTCTGTTTATTGGAGTCATAAGTTCTCATATTATTGGGATATGACAAAGATAAAGAGGAGATCCCAATTCTTGCTTGAGATATAGCGGTAAGTATATCTCTTTCTTTGAAAGTGATTAAGGGAATATACTATCATAGTTGATAGAGCAAGACTAATTTGATTTAAAATGCCTTAATCAAATATCATAAATTGAATGTATGATTATATGTTTTAATATAGTGCATTTTTAATTTCAGAAAATGAAGTCCATGAACCCACTAAGCAGGCTTCTGGAGGTCAACCTGTTGACCGGACCAAATTACTCGGATTGGATCCGTAATTTGGAGCTTGTACTCTCGGCTGAGCGCATAAGTTATGTGCTCTCAGAAGACAAGCATGAAAACCCTAAATGAAAGGAAAAAAAAGCATACAATGACAAGTATGATGAAGATCATGTCTTCGCTACATGCTATATCCTGGGTTCTCTCTCCAATGTTCTTCAGAAACAACATGTGGAGATGAGTACTTGCCAGGAGATAATGCAGAATCTGAAAGATATATTTGGTGACATTAACCGCACTCAAGGATACAACGTTATGAAAGAACTCATTCGCTGCAAGATGCAGGAAGGAACTTCGGTCGGTGAACATGTACTCAAAATGTTTGTGTACTTGTCGGAGCTGGAGACTCTTGGGGCAATCATGGATGCAGACATGCAATCTGATTTCATTCTGCTGTCGTTGCCCAAGTCTTTCAATAACTTTGTGGTTTCATTCCACATGAACAAGCTGGAAATGAAAAATGCTGGGCTTCTTGCAGCATTAAAGTCTGCAGAAGACGTAATGAAGAAAGATGGTCCTGCTGGCAGTGCAATGGTTGCACAGGTCAGAGGGAAGCATAGTCGGAATCAAGGTTCTCGGAAGGGCCCGACCCAGAAGAGAAACAAGAAGGGACAAGGTGTTGGCTCATCTTCTAATGCATCCACTCTAATGGTGTCGAAGATAACCGACGTCTATCACCACTGCAAGAAGCCGGGGCACTGGAGGAGTAATTGCCCGGATTACCTGAAGTCAGTCGACAAAGGTAAAGCCCCAGCTGGTATGAAATCTACTTTTATCATTGAAACTAGTTTTCTCGTTGGACGAGAAGGAAGTTAGGTTGTTGATTCTGGTGCTTCTGTTCATATATACAATTTGTTGCATTTGTTTCAGGAAACTAGAAAGCTTAAAGAAGGGGAGATAGTCATCCAGATGGGATATGATGCAAGTGTTGCAGCAGTCGCCGTCGGGATTTGTCGACTATCATTATCTAGTGTTAGAGCCCTAGTACTTAAAGAGTGTCTTTATGTACCTGAAGTCAGGAGGAATTTGATATATATATCTAAGATAGTCAGAAGTGGATATTCATTCCTTTTCTGTAATAAATTAGTTATAAATCATTATGATAAATATATTGCAGATGGTATTTTGACTTCTGGTGGACTGTATGAATTGTGCATTAATGAGCATGTCATGAATATTGCAACCACTAATAAAAACCCTAAAAGATCCAGGAAAAATAAAAATCATTCAAATATTATTTGGCATCAAAGGCTTGGTCATTTATCTGTTGATAGGATCAATAGATTGATAAAGGATGGACCTTTGGATTTTCTACAGGTTCAATCTTTACCTACATGTGAACATTGTATTCAAGGTTAAATGACTAGGATGCCTTTCCGTAACAAGGTTACAAGATGCGAAGGTATTATTGACCTAATACATACCGATGTATGTGGTCCCTTCAATACCGCGACTCAAAATGGATATCGATATTATTTGACGTTTATTGATGACCAATCGCGATACGGGTCTGTTTTCCTATTACGTCATAAATATGAAACCTTTGAAAAGTTCAAAGAATTCAAGGCTTTGGTTGAGAACCAAACCGAAAGGAAGATTAAACGAATTCGATCTGATCGAGGTGGCGAATACCTCTCAGATGAATTGAAGGAATACCTTAAAGAGAATGGAATTGTCTCCTATCTCACTACTCCTGGAACTCCCCAACTTAATGGTGTTGCTGAAAGACACAACAGGACCATCATGGATAAGGTTTGTTCAATGATGAGCAAAGCACATTTACCACTTAGTTTTTGGGGATATGCAGTAGAGACTGCAATATATATCCTAAATAAGATTCCTAGCAAATCTGTACCTAAGACTCCTCATGAGCTCTGATATGGAACCAAACCTAGTGTTAATTACATGAGGGTTTGGGGTTTCTTGGTTCATGCGAAGAACGTGGACGCAAGTAAGCTAGAATCTCGCACTCGTGAGTGTTACTTCATTGGGTACGTTAAAGATGGTATTGGATACCAGCTCTATGACCCTGAGACCCAAAAGGTTTTTATCTCTAGAGATGTGAAATTTCTGGAGGATGATTTCCTTAAAGGTCAAGACAAAGGTGATGTAGAGGAACTCATTGAATCCCCTGAGGATTCTGAGCTTCCTAGACCAGAAACTGAAGAAGAAATACAGATGAAACACCCATACCTCTTTGAAGGAGTTCGAGGGTGGTTGCACCACCTGAAAGGTATGGATTCCATGTGCCAAGTGAAACTGACAATGATCCTACTTCATTTGATGAAGCACTCGTGGATCATGACATGGATAGATGGATGTTAGCAATGAAGTCAGAAATTGACTCCATGCATAAGAATGGTGTATGGACCCTAGAGGATCCACCTAAAGGGGAAAAACCATTTGGGTGTAAATGGATCTTCAAGAGAAAGAGGGGACCTGATGAGAAAGTAGAGACTTTCAAGGCACGACTCGTAGCCAAGGGATACACACAGAGAGAAGTCATCGACTACGATGAGACATACTCTCCTATGGCTATGCTTAAATCCATCAGGACACTGCTAGATATAGCTGCATATCTTGACTACGACATCTGGCAGATGGACGTCAAGACAGCTTTCCTCAATGGATACCTCGAGGAGGATATCTATATGGAGCAGCCCCAGGGCTTCATAACTGAGGATGGCTAAGTATGCAAGCTGAAGAAATCCATCTATGGGCTCAAGCAAGCTTCTCGTAGCTGGAACATCAGATTTGACGAAACCGTAAAGAGTTATGATTATGTGCAGAATCCTGATGAACTTTGTGTGTACAATAAGCTTAGTGGGAGCGCCATTGTGTTCATCGTTCTTTACGTAAATGACATCCTTATCATTGGGAATGATACATGTATGATGACCAGTGTGAAGATTTGGCTATCCCATACCTTTGAGATGAAAGATCTTGGAGAAGCCTCTTACATCTTAGGCCTGAAGTTGTTTAGAAACCTAGAAATGAGGATTTTGAGATTATCACAACATGGATACATTAAGAAGATTCTTGAACGATTCCGTATGGATAGTTCCAAGAAAGGATTCCTACCCTTAAGACATGGTATCCACTCATCTAAAGGAATGGCTCCTCAAACTATTGAGGAAAAGAAAGCCATGGCTGGATGCCCTTATGCATTAGCTGTAGGAAGATTAATGTATGACATTATGTGTACTAGGCCAGATATCTGCCATGCAGTGGGAGTGGTAAGTCGTTACCAATCCTGCTATGGAGAACAACACTGGAATGCAGTAAATAACATATTCAAATATCTGAGATGGACGCAAGATTACATCTTGGTCTATGGAGATGGTGATCTCCAAGTCTTGGGATACACAGATTCTGACTTCCAATCGGATATTGATGATCGAAAGTCGACATCGGGGTTTGTTTTCTTGTTGAATGGTGGTGCTGTGAGCTGGAGAAGCAAGAAGCAGGACACTACAACAGATTCAACAACAGAAGCCGAATACATTGCCGCATTGGATGCTGTAAAGGAGGCGGTGTGGTTGCGCAACTTTGCCCTGGAGCTTGGCGTAGTTTCCTCTGATACTCCCATCCCGCTACTCTATGATAACACGGGAGTCATTGCCCAAGCGAAGGAACCCAGATGGCATCAGAAGAGCAAGCACGTAGAAAGGAAATACCACATCATTCAGGTGATTCAAAAGCGTGGTGACATCATCATCACCAAGGTGGCCTCTACCGACAACGTTGTTGATCCTCTTACCAAACCTCTGACACAGAAGGTTGTTGACCAGCATGTAATGAGTATGGGTTTAAGGATTGTTCCTGAATGGTTCTGAGGGCTAGTGGGAGATTGTTAGCAATGTGAGCCCGAGGTGAACCATTCTTGCAATAAATGTTATTGTAATAAATGATTTATCAATAAAAGTTATTGATTATGTTTCACTCCCTTTCTGAAATTAATTGAATGAATACACTATAAGGTCCCTCTGCACAATATGTGTTATGTACCATGGCCAACTTAATAATCATACAGCTGTTGATTCATTGATTAATCATAGAGGCTAATTCTTGGATGAATATCTAAGGAGTTAGAAAGAGGACTCATCAAGCATAATCAAATGATTGTTAAGTGATGATCTCCATCCTGAGTAGGAGATGGCAATACTAGCTCATTAGGTCGATATCAGACTGACCTGTTGATGCTGGTCCTCTTCATGGGAATAGTGATTCAGAGGTGTCAGATTAGTTGAGTCAATGGGTTGACTTAACGAGAACGAGATAACCAAGACCTATGTTGAATGCTACCACAACATAGGCACACATCCTCTGACAAGAGACAGATGTGTTGCTATATGTCTGAGTGTGTACATTTGGCACACCAATAGGTTGATGACCTAACCAAGGTCTATACACCGGCGAGCTGGTGTGCATGTAAGGACATATGAGTAATACGATCTCTCAAAGGGATCACACATGTTCACTTGTGAACCGGGAGACATGAGCTCACTCATGAGGTATTGGGATTGATCAAATTCCATGCATGATGGTCGTGCTTTGGAAGCATGACATGAATTTGAAGGTAAGATATGTACTTTGTCAAAGCATATGATCTGTACCAAATCCCAATGACCAAGAATGAGAAACTTAGTGATCAAATCCTGAAGATGACAGTGTAAAAGTGATCTATATCTTCAGGATGATCATAGGTCTTCCAGTATGCAGAATGTACATGTATTGGAAATACTTGAGGGTGATTTGATCATAAACGATTGTATAACCATGATGCTTCCATTCCGAGGGAGTGATGTCGGGATTTTAGTGACTCCTCTCAATAGAGAAGTAACCTAATCTTAGTCCATGTTTCGGACATTGATCTGAATAAGATTCACATGCAATGAGAAGATTAGGTTTACGGCCTTGATTTAATCAAGCATCTATGAGAGGTCTATGGGATTTGGATTTGAGATGTGATCTCAATATCCAATTCACTATACATGCAACAATACAATCGCCCTGTCCTTATCTCCAAGTATCTGAGGAGAAATCGCATTATTCTTGAAGGGTTCAAGAATAATTCCATAGATTTAAGCATTGAGAAGTTAATAATTAAATGTGATTTAATTATCATGATGTACGTGGAATTATCCAATATAATTAAATGTGATTTAATTGTTATGGATAAGAATAATGTTGATAGCAATATACAATTATTCATAATATATTATAATTGTGATTTATAATGGATTAGAGAGAGCTAATTATAATTTTTATTTGTTGATTATTTATTAATGTGTATTGGATACACAATGTTTAATTAATTGAAAATGTAAATTATATATTATTTTGGGTTGTGAATGTGATTCATAATTTTCCAATGGAAAGATTGTAATATTCTCAAAATTAATTGTCAATTATTTTTGGAGAATAAATCACAACAAAAGTTGTTGATCTAAATAATGGAGAATTTCATGGAGATATGCAATCTCATGAGATTTCATGAGATTGCCCCACTTGGAAATAAGTGGACGGCTACCAAGTCCTACTTGGGATTGGCGGCCGTCCACTATATTCCAAAGGGAGATGAGATCTCCATGGAATTTGTCTCCTTATTTGATTGGTTTAATTTTAGGATTGATGCATATTTGATTTTTCAAATATATTTGATCTAAATTATATCATAAGTTGTTGGCTTTTACCAACAACAATCTTGACCATTGGATTGATCATAAATCAATCTCAACCATTGATTTTATGAGTCCCAAGGATTGAGATCCATGGATCCCAAAACCCTATAAATAGAGAGGCATAGCATGTTCTCTAGGGCTAAGCTTTTGAAGCACATCTCTCTCTCCTTCTTCCTTCCACACGCCATCCCTCTCTCCCTCTCCTTGGTGGCCGTCCACCAAACCCTGGTGGGAGGTAGCCGTCGTCGCCTATGCCACCGTGCTGCCACTTCGACGTTCTACAGTTCTCCATCTTCTTGGAGTGCTACTCTCATGAAGAAGACGATCGATCTAGTACGACGAGATCAAGATTTCCCCGTGCTTCGATCAACTCGTTGGATTGCAAGGACTACACGACTCATCCCCGTGCTCACAAGCTTCTTCTCTGAGGATCAGACTTGAGATAGGAGGTCTCTTTTCGTAGAGACTCGATCAACCACGCTTCAAGAGGTATTCCTTCTACTTGTTCTGGTTATAGATGAAACAATCCGAGAATCGTTCTTAGATCATGTGGTTTCATCGCATAAAAAAATTTTAAATTCCGCTGCACCGAACAACTAGTACGACTAGTCGTTCTTCGTCATATTCTATACGACGCTCACGCTTCCGTGAAGCACTTGAGGATTATTCCATATTCTTCATACTCCTCATGAGGAGCACCATAGTATTCTCACCTATTGCCACAAGCTTGAGGCAGGAGGACGTCATTATGGGAGATGGAGAGCATACAGAGTTCTAAAATCCGGCCTTTGGTGGCCTACCCTCTTCAAGGATTCAGATGAATTCATGAAGAGGTGTATTGACTGTCAGAAGATGGACACTTATGGATAGAGAGATATGATGCCAATGCAGCCCATTCACTTCAGTGAGGTTTTTGACTCATGAGGCATTGATTTCATGTGTCCATTCCATAAGAGTAAGGGATTTGAGTACATTTTGCTTGATGTAGATTACGTCAGTATTTGGGTTGAGGTCGTCCCCTCTTGAGCCACAGATGCAAAGACTATTTGAATTTTTTTAGGAAGGATATCATTTCACGGTTCAGGGAACCTAGAGTCTTGATTTTTGATGGAGGGACTCATTTTATCAACGATAAGGTGAGGGTCCTTGCTAACGAGTTCAACATTTACTATAGAATTGTCACTCCATATCATCCACAGACTAATGGTCTTGTTGAGGTTTCGAATAGGGAGATTAAGACTATTTTGCATAAGGTTGTCTACCCAGACCGAAAGGATTGGTTGCAGCTTTTGGACTCGGTCTTGTGGTCCTATCAGACTTCCTTTAAGACACCTTTGGTCACATCTCCCTTTTGACTCGTTTATGGCAAGCCATGCCACTTACTAGTTGAGATCAAGAACAAGTCACTTTGGTTAGTTACTGAGATATTATTGGATCCCAAGAGTGTAGGAGATTAGAGGAGAGCAGAATTGGCAGCCCTAAAGGAGTTAAGAGACACAACCTTCTCAAGTCGCATGTAGTTTAAGGATAGAGTAAAGATATGGCATGATTCTCACAAAGAATCAGAGAGTATGGCTATTTGATGCAAGGTTGAGATTATTTCCAGGGAAATTACAGAGTAAATGGAAGGGACCGTACTTGTTCAAAAAGGTGCACGACAATGGCAGCATTGATATATCTGAATTGTCTTCTGAATCCACCATTCGAGACAACGGTCAGCGTTTGAAGCCTTATCTTGATCACGATCAGTTGATCGTCGAAGTTGACCCTATTCATTTTGTATGAGATGTGTTCTTTGACTCACATCACCTGCATCTCATTCTTGATTCTCACTTCTTCTCTACAGCTGTATAGATCTACATTGTCTAGATCATTCACTCTTTCGGTTTAATACATTGGATCCATCTTATGATTTTGTTATATTTGTACTTGATCCTAAGTATAGGGAGTATTAGACTTGTGATTTTCCATTTCCTCCATTAACTTTATTTACGTTTCCTATGCTTAGGGATAATTTACGATACGCATAGGGGAGGTAATGTCGGTACATTCTACTCTTTTTTCCCCTTTGTGTACAATATTCTATACTTAAGGTTACTTGATCCTAAATATATGGGGATCACCGACTTCTATTGATTCTATTCTTTCATTCTTTTGAGTCGTTAAAGTATAGCAATTTTTCACTTCCCCATACTCACCATGAGTTATGTCTTCCTTCATCGCTCTCTGTTCACTCTGAGGACATCGTTCGAGCTAAGTGTAGGGTGTGGCGTATATATTGTATATATACTTTAGCCACAACTTGTATTTTTTATATTAATAACATGGCTATTGTTTACAAAACAAGAATAAAATTGCCTTCAAAATCTGTTCAAAAATTATTTTTGTAAAAATTTTGTAAAAATATTTGTGAAAATGTTTTATTTTGAAAATGTTTTGTAAAATTATTTTCTGTACAAAAAATAAGTATAATATACAAATGTTTAGAAAACTGTGTGAAAAAAGTATGCAAAAACAATTTGTGAAAACTATTTTACAATTTTATTTTGCAACATAAGGAAATAAATCTGGGGTATGAAAATTACTTGTATATATGGGTACGTTAAATACCAGAAGCTACCCCTAAAATCCATCTTTTATATAAAACTTGTAACAAAAACCTTTTATAAGAACATTTCCTCAATTTTCAAAAATACCTAAAAATTTGAAAAATCAAAATTTTCATAAAGTTTTGCATATTTTGGAAATTCTCTACAAAAAGAGTTTTGTATACACTTGCATGGACATTCTTCAAAATCATGGTTGACATTTAAACTAGTCTAGAATTAAATTGAAAAATGGAGCTTGGTTAAGACCATAATCCACTTAACTTCAGAGGAACCTTATAGGACTTGGGGTTAAAAATTTTCAGGTCCTTAGCAGCTCAATTCTTTGAGTCCACAAGGCTACGTTCACATGTCATCTTAATGAGCCTAAGTAGAACACTTAAAAATGCATGCATGACTCTCAGAGATAATGGCTTGACTTGGACACAAACCTTACACATAGCTCAACATGGATGAGGTGGTGAGGAGATAGAATCATTTGGCTTAGAGTAGCATACGAGGGTAGTACAACTAGCTGGAACCTCCCGTCCTCCTCTAGGGAGGGATGTACACCTCAACCTGGTCTAGTAGCATTGAGGTCTAACAACATGAGAGTGTGGGTTGTAATAAGGCTTCAAAAGAGGGATAGTCTACTGGATCAAAGAGGAAAACTACTTATGTATATGCTGCACCTTGTAGATATGATGTATATATGTCGAAAAGAAAAGCCAAAATTACAAAAACTCTAAAATGGGGACATGTCTGATTGAAAATAAAATGCCTGCTGGAGTGTATATAGTGAATAAGCAATGCTTATGTATTCCACTGTCTCTTCTGAAGTAAGCTTGCACCTTGACTTAGCTACATTGGTTAAGCTCCAAGGGATAAGTGGCTACACTGGTCACGGTCCATTCTCTTTTTTCCCCTCTTCTTGAGCTGGTTGTATTTGAACTTAGAAGGGAATACCCCGCTCCTCGAGGAAAGAGTTGCTAGAATAGGGGATTAGAGTTACCTTGTTGAGAGATGTTGTCACTTTGCCATTTCTAAGGTGGGGAGCTATAAATCACTTACACAATACAAGGAATGATTCATAGTCATTGGAGTTTGCTTATGTAGACTCATTTTGACCTGGTTGTTAAGGAGTCCTGACCATAGAACTGCGAAACTAGAAGGTTGTTGAGTCTTAAACCTGTTTCCCAATAAGGTTCTGCCAAATTAATAATCCAAAGGTCTGACCAAGCTCCACACTCCAATTTAATGAAGACAAGTTCAATAATCAATTCTGATGCTTTCTTTTTCTTTTCTTCATGTTTTCACTTCTTTTTCAATTAAGAGTTTGCTAAGGGACTAGAAAAGGTAAAGTATAGGGGGATGATGAATACAATTCTCATTCTTTATTCTTTTATTTTAGCTTTATCTTTTAGGAGAAATGCCTATAATTTAATATTGCACAGGTCATTGTTAATATTGCATAATTAGAACATATTTTCCAAAAATAAAAGAAGAAAGAGAAAAGAAAAATAAAGATGTATTTATAATAAATATAGAGTGACCCAAACCCCAAGAGAAGGTCAAACCTTGGCCTGATGGACAAGAAATATATGTAGGGGAGATAGGGTATATTGTAGATATTACATATAAAAATAAATATTTGTTTACAAATACTTATATATAGCCCTAATAATAAAAAAATCAAAAAACACAAAATAAAATTAAAATAAAATCCACAATTCATTGTACAAAAGCCATATGTGTGTACAGTGTATACATTACCTAATTATGAAAAATACCTTTATTTGATTTGTAAAAATCAAATAAAATTTATTTTATATTCCTCAATTTATTTTGTAAATAAAAAATATAAAAGAAATTATATTTTTGTAAAAAATAGTAAAATAAAAATACATGTATATAATATATAGGTATATTATACCTATGTATAATACACTATACTATACATAATGTATATATGATGTCATAAAAATAATTAAAAATCAAAGAAAAGTAGTTTGAAAAAGAATAAACAATTTTATATTTTATTCACTTTTTA
Organism: Ottelia alismoides; assembly: GCA_037367405.1. Lineage (NCBI taxonomy): Eukaryota > Viridiplantae > Streptophyta > Magnoliopsida > Alismatales > Hydrocharitaceae > Ottelia > Ottelia alismoides. The sequence goes on from JAZKJV010010237.1 coordinate 142,599, forward strand.
TTTTAAAATCATTAGATATTTTTCATTTATTATTCTTTCATTTATCAGCATGGAATTTTTCTATTGGACCACGTCAGAATGTTGACCATGGTCAACCATCTCCCCCAGCTGACCCGACCTGACAAACCCTTCACCGGAGCTTCTTCTAGACATTTTCCTGATCGGGTCAGATCTCCATTTACATCGATTCTTGCACCCAATTATGCTCCTCTAATCCGTGATCCTCGTGGACCCCTAGGCGCAGCTGTATCATCTTAGGGTTTCGTTGAATCTTCCGATCTTTCTAGACCCTAGCTTTCCCCTATAAATAATCTTCTCCTCCTTCCGAGCTCAGCAGCTCATGCCTCGCGCCACTATTGCCCATTAGCCACCTCTAGTATAGTGACATCTCATCGGAGGACCCCTTTGGATCTCCAGTGAGCGCTTGGTTGCACCTGCTCAGATCGTAGCCGGAGTCCTCCGTCGCGATAAGCCTCCGAGCCATCCGCAGCTTGGTTGAGGCCATAACCTCGCCGACCACCTTGCCTAAAGTTATTGAGCACATCAGCAACTCCAAGTATTACATATCCACTACCATTTCCTCCCTTTACTTCGATTTATCCATTCCACTCTATCGCATCTCCGCTTGCTCTGACCACTGTGTCGGAACTCCGTCGCGCACCTCTATCTGCATAGATCGCTACGCTAACTCACCCATCATCTCCTAGCATGACCTGTCCTCCTTAGACTCGGTCTTTAGAGAAAGATTAAGGTATTATCTCCCTATCCCATGTACACCAGAGATCAAACTCCAACCCCCACTCGTTTCTCTCTATTTTACAAGCAATAACTGGAGTAGAGCAAACCCTCTAAGTCCTTCTACCCTTTACTGGTGTTGGTTCGAGCGAGCAAACCCAGTTGGTGCCCCAGCTACTCAGGCAGAGCAGCTCCGGGAGGAGCACCACCGCCCCCACCATCCGACCGTCATCCTTCTCATCAAAGCCATTTATTCGAAGCTGAGCACTTATACGATGGCGCTAGAATTCCTCGCAAGTTAATCAGCTTCCAGGATTGTCATCTACGTCCAATCGAAGCTCGTCTGAGCAGTGTTCTTCCTACATCTTCCAATGTCGTATGATCGCTCCATCACCCAGATTAGATCACATTCGTCCCTTTACGCCTAAAGGATAATGGTCTGATAAGTTTCTTTGTCAGATCTGGGCCGCATGTTCCAGACATTTCTCTAGACGTTAGATCTTTCCCAGAAGCAGATCAGGTCCGTACAACATCGCTGAGCCCTAAGCCGTCAGATCTTTTCAGAGACACAAGCCACCCACACCTGTCTAGGTATATTTCCTTTTTACCATGCATGTCTTTCTATTTCTATTTAGTCTAATAAATGTAACAAATAGGTAGGAACTTTTATAGTTTGGACCCTTTAGTTTACTTATTTGTATTTTAGTCCAGCTTGGTCGCGTCCACGTTTGTCCCTACGTGATTATTTGGGTTATTTACAATTTCTGGTCTTAACTCTTTGCTTTTTATGGAGTGAAATTTATATTTTGATTATTTGCATATCTGCCCTTGTTCGCTTGACTCATGTGCTGCACGTGCTTGTCCTGGATTATTTGCACCATTTGTCCCAGAGGTTTTATTATGTATTAATCTTTGGTCCTAGAACTTAACTTATTTGCGATAGGTCCTTGTAAAATTGTTTTTAACTAGTTGCCTTTTAATTATTTCAAAAAATATTAAATCAACTCCGAAAAATCTGTAAAAATTACTTGTAACCCCAGATTGCATGTTTGATTTATTGTATTTTTTGCTAATTTATTTACTTTTATTTTATATTATTAAAAATTAAAAAGCATATAAAAAGTGTCCTATTTTTTATAAAAATTATAAATATTTGAAAAGTCATCTAAAAATTCCAAAAAAACATAGGGAAATTATCTTTTAGTGTCTTTTAGCTCCAATATTAATTTGTTTAAAAATACTATATAAAAACTATAAAAATTGCAAAACACTCTAAAACTTATAAAAATCATATAAAATTGTAGAAAAATCTAAAAATAGTGATCTTTGTCTCTGTTTGTAGATATTTACCTTTATCATAAAAATCATTCCCATGAGTTTTAGGTAATTAAATTATTTTTAACTTGAAAATTACTCCTTGTTGTGCACTGCTTGTTGTTTTTTATTACTGTTGATTTTTAGAAAATTATAAAAACATTTGAAAAACCTATAAAAATGATCAAAAAATTTATAAAACATATAAAACCCAAAATTTTTTGTAATTTTCTGAGTACTTTTGACCCATTAGAAAAATATAAAAAGTAGTATATATGAGTATTTTTATCCCTTGTGTTTATTTCTTCCATATTGGAAAATTAAAAAAATGAAAAACTAAAAACCACTATAAACTTTTTATTCCTGAAATATGACTACTTAGCCTTTAATTATGCAACTTGTGTTCGACCTTGGTCGCTATACGAGGTAAATAAAAGTAGCGAAACTGCTTACATTTGATTGTTTTGTCTTTTAGTAGTTTGAATTTCTCGTTAATTCGATCGATCGAAATGGGTGACAATAACACATCAATTTCATACTTAACACGAGTCGGTTTTGCGGTTATCAACCATGCAGAGACAGATCATGGACCAAGGGGTATTCATGGTAGAGGTGAGTTGAGAGCTCACATAGATGCGAGTTGGGCGAGAGTAACCAGAGAGACTAGTTGTTGGAAGAGAGATACTATACCAGGAGGGCCGAGTAGACGACAGATGCCTGGACGAGCCACATGATCCAGCTAGACCAGCCTGCACCATGAGGCAGTTGCGTAATCCAGGTGCAACCCTCACCCACCGTTGGATCCAACTTTAAGCCATCCTGGGCGACTTCGATCTTCGCCCCTAGACGCTTCAGCTTCTATCCAAGTTACATAGGCAAACCACCAAAGAGCCCATCTCCATCTGCAAGAATCTGACATGATCTGCAACACCATCCACAAAAGATTTGTGGAAGAGGACACCATCAAGTTGATCGCCTTCCAATTCTCCTTGGTTGATCGAGCAACCTACTGGCTGAAACACTTAGGGAGGGTAGTCACTACTTGGGAGGACTAAGTACCTAAACAAGTATTACCAAATTGGCCATACCAATGCAGCCAGAGCCATGATCAGAAATTTCACCATGATCCCTAATGAGCAATTCATGAAGCATGGGATCGATTTAGAGAGCTCAGCAATATGTGTCCCCACCATGAAATCAACAAGCCCAACCTTGTCTAGAGTTTCTTCTGTGGGTTGACACCTGAGTTGTAGGGGCTAGTAAACGCCTCGTGTGAAGGTTCTTACTTCGCCACGGATGAAGATCAAGTCTAGGCCATTTATGAAGAGATGGTCGAAAACTACATTGTGATGTCCCAAACTTAGGTCTACACTTAGGGGGAGCCTCTCTCACAAGTGTTTTCATACCATAGGATAGCACGTATTGAAGTTGGTCCTTCTACCTCCTCTACGACAGCAACACTAGCAAAATCTTCAGTTGTCGATAAGGGAATGATTGGCCAGAAGTTGATCGGATAGATATCATTTAGAAGAAGCTGTGCTACGGCCTTTACAAGCTCAATAAGATTGATGAGCTGGCCCAAACTCTTAGTGACCTGAAGACCTAGATCATGTGCCTTTAAGAGGCACATATGGCTTCTTAGCCCTATGCCATGTCAAGAGCTGATCTAGGGAGTAGTTCGTCTCAATCATCCACATCGTATCGTCAGGTTCATCACATTCAGGAGGAGACGATCCAATCAGTCCGCAATACTAGTTTCCACCACCCCCTCCTTCAGGTACTCAGATGGTGGTGTATCATCTGAATCAGCCTTTGGCGTCCATTCCCCCACCAATCCACGATTAGCAGGAGCCATTGATGGAAGTCAATGAGATTAGGTACTCCCAGTAACAATAGCATCATGGGATCCGACGAGAACACCCAGGCTTTCGATGGTCTACTAGATGTGCTTCATCCCAATAGCTGCCTCGGGCATAGGTATGGTAGGGCGCCCAACCAAAGCAGCCCCGATATTCCCAGCAACCGTCGCACGGTCCTCAACCCTATTATCAGTGTCAACAGTGGAGGCAGCAACAATATCATCAATAGTACTCACAGCCTCTTCCTCCTCACTCATATTAGCAACAACAACAAAGCCAACCTCATTTTTAGCAAGGCAACCCATCTGGTTCTTAGTCACAATCGTAAGAGAACCCATCCCTAGATGATCTCGCATGTATGATTTCCATGCAGTATGCTACCTTCTAACGAGAGATGTACAAGTTCCGACAGGAAATGAGGGATATAATTAAGGGCAAGGTTGTCATACCTGCACAGATTGAACCTAACTCGAACAATCTGAAGAGGAAATCGGAGTAGGTACAGTCAACACAGACCACCTCTCCTAGTGATATTCTGGATGGCATTCATTATTTATTTGATGTTGATTTTATGACACCTAGGAGCAGTAGGAAGCCAACCGGCGGTGACTCATCTAGGCAACACCACGAGGTAGATTCCAAGGCACTAGATGAGGTCAAGAGCGGTGCTGATGACGCTAAACACTATGATGATGGTGGTGCTGATGCCACCAAGGATTATGATCCATACGACATTGCAGATGCTATCGTATCTCCAGTTGCAGACGGTGGTGTTGATGCCACCAGACTACCAGATACCATGCCAGAGAAAGGTACTAATGCCACAAGTTCAGATATTGTCGGTGGTACTGATGCAACCAAGAGTTCTACATTTCTTTTGTCCTCTCTCATACCCGAGGATGTTTTTAAAAAACATAAAAAAATGAAAAAAACACAAAAAATAAAAAATATGAATAAAGGAAAGGTGTCTGTATCTCTTTTGAATCCATATATGGTTGTTGATGATGCTTGAATTTTGCATGCTCAGAAACCTACGGTCGACCCTCATTCTTCTATGGAAGGTCCCTTTGTACCCTTCCCTCAAGAACTCCACTTAGGTAAGGGCCCTAAATCACAAAATCCTAAAAAGAGACAATGGACAAAGTTCAACGAGCAGATGATAGACAGATTCTATATCCAGCTGACTCTTAAGGAGGCACTTGAGTACATTCCTCTTTTCAAGAAAACCTTAGGCCCCATTCGGTTGGGGGGTTAACCCCCACTTTGGGTGGTTAACCCCCCAAAACCCCCACTTTTAACCCACTAGTGGGGACCACTCCCTTCTCATCAAAAAAAATATATATTATACCATCATATCATCTAAAAATCATAAAATACACAACTTCTACTCACTATTCCAAACATCAATACAATCATATCACAACAACCACCCACTTTTTCAAATTTTAATACAATCATATCATAATAACTACCAACTTTTTCAAATTCCAATACAATTACATCAGACAAACCCTCCCAACCCTTAACCCACCAACCAAACACACAAACACAAAACCGGGTTATCCACCCTTGGATAACCCACGAACCAAACACACCCTTATAGAAAAGACCACAGTCCATAGGAAGAAGAGGAGAAATCACAATGCATAGATCCATGTGCTTACTCGTGCCACTTGCTTCACCTATAGAACCGATTGCCAACCACGAGAACCGATGTAGGAGATCCTTATGTCAGATGCCATATTCATGAGCAGAGGTTCGATGGGACTCTATTAGAAAGTGGATCATCGATTAACCTCATGTCGGCTGCCTTATTCAGCCTGTCGAGTTTGGCACTCTTAGATAGAACAGGACTGTTCTCCAGTTCGCAGATAGATCTATCAAGAGGCCGAAGGGTATATTAAAGTATGTTGTCATCATAATTTAGGGACCGAAATTCCCCATGTACTTCGTTGTGTTGGACATGGAGATCCCTGAATGCGTGACCGATAACCCCATAATTTTAGGATGATCATTCTTGGCCACAAACAAGGCAGTGTTCGATCATGATAGTGGGAAGGTATACTTTTGCGTCGAGGGTGAGAGTATAGAGATGATTGAGGAGATCAGAGTCAGAGATTCAGCTTGCTCCGAGCAGAATTCCGAGCAGATGATAGATTCAGAGCTAGACGTCCACCAGGAGTGTGATTTTGTGATTACATATGATGAAGTTGTTTGGACAGACCTGATTTCATGAACTCTTGTCACACCTTAAGAGACTACAGAGCCACAGATGACAGCTGATGAGTGTTCGGAGAGCACACTCATGGCTCAGGACACCTTAGAGGTTGATGATCATGATTTGGGTAGGGAAGCATATTATGTTTCTTGTGATTATGATTCAGATCCCTCGGGCTCATACTCCGATTTTGATTGGCAAGATTTTGATGATTATCTACCATGTCTGATGTCCATAGACCCGACAACTAGGATAGAGATAGAGACAAGTTGATAGACAAACCAGCAGGGTCATCTTCGTCAGATTTACTGATCCAGCTAGAGTTCTCACATGCAGATTTTGTAGATTTCACTCAAACTTTTCAAAGACTGGATCCCCTTACTCCCACATGTCCAGAACTGAAGACCTTGCCACAGTGCATGAAGTACAGATTCCTTACGCATGAGCCAGAAATGTTCCCAGTCATTATCTCAGTGGATTTGATCGAAGACCAAGAATCTCATTTGATGGATGTTCTTAAAAGAATCTGCAAGTCCATTGGATGGATTGTATCTGCTTTTCAGAAGATAAGTCCGGCCCAGTGCTTCCACCATATCTTAAAGATGATGCCAAGCCATCACATGAGTTTCAACGTAGGTTGAACCCAAATCTTAGAGATGTAGTCATGAAGGAAATATCTAAGTGATGGAGCATCGATTTTATCTACCCCAACTCTAACTTCAAATGGGCTAGTCCTTTACACGTGGTACCCAAGAAGACAGGCATCACGACAGTGTGAATGAGTCTAGAGAGGAGATAACTATCCGAGTACCCACTTCTTGGAGGGTCTGTGTGGACTACAGAAGATTGAATCAGGCCCCCAAGAAGGATCACTTCCCGCTACCATTTATTGATCATATTATTGAGAGGTTAGATGGGAAGAGTCATTATTGTTTCCTTAACGGGTAATTGGGATACAATCAGGTGGCCATAGCACCCGAAGACCAGGAGAAAATGGCATTCACCTGTCAGTTTGGAACGTATGCTTTTAGACAGTTGCCCTTTGGTTTATGTAATGCCCCAGCAACATGCCAAAGGTGAATGCTTTCCATCTGCTCGAACATGGTGGGCGACTGTTTAGAGGTCTTCATGGATGACTTTTCAGTCTATGATGATGGGTTTAATGCTTGTTTTGCTTGCCTAGACCGAGTACTTCAGCGTTGCATTGAGGTCCATCTGATCTTATATTGGACGAAGAGTCATTTCATGATGACTCAAGGAACGGTACTTGGTCACATCATCTCCAACGGGGGCATGGAGGTTGATCAAGCCAAGGTAGATATCATCAAGAAGCTCACTCCACTGTTCAATTTGAGACAGTTGCGATCTTTTCTGGGGGATGTCAGTTACTTTCTATGATTCATTTAGGACTTTAGTAGGATTGCCCAGCCATTAACTAATTTTCTCACGAAAGACACTGACTTCCTTGTAGATGATAAGTGTCTTCCTTCTTTCGATACTCTCGAGAATTTGTCTATTCAGGCTCTTTTCCTTCAGCTGCCTGATTGGTCTCTCCCATTCGAGATCATGATGGATGCTTCTGATTTCATCGTAGGAGTTGTTCTAGGATAGAGGAGGGATAATGTACCATCTGCCATTCACTACGCTATCCAGACTTTGGATATCGCTCGATGGAATTACACTGTGACTAAGAAGGAGATGCTAGACGTAGTTTTTGCCATGGATAAGTTTCAATCTTATATTCTTAGATCTAGATTGACTGTCTATACTGATCACACCTCCATCAGATACCTCATGTCCTAGAAGGATGCCAAAGCCAAATTGACAAGATGGATCCTTCTACCTCCAGGAGTTTGATATTGAGATTAAGGATAAAGCCTCAGTAAAAAATGTGGTGGCAGATCATCTCTCATGATTATAGCATCTTGAGGATTCTGATATGGTCACACCTATCACTGAGACATTCACAGATGAGGCGATTCTTGCTATCACCTCTTTTCCATGGCATGCTGACATTGTGAACTATCTTGTTGCCAAAAAAGTTCAACGGGGTTGGCCCAGGTAGCGACTCGAGACCTTCCTCACGAAGGCCAAGTCATACCATTGAGAGGATCCCACCCTTTACCATGAAGGAGGGGGGGTGGATAGTGCCTGGTGTAGGTGTATTCCTCAAGAGGAGCACCTAGCGTCCTCACCTATTGCCACAAGCTTGAGGTAGGAGGAAATCACTCTGGGAAACATACAGCGTAGAAGGTTCTCCAATCCGGCCTTTGGTGGCCTACCCTCTTCAAGGATTCAGATAAATTTGTGAAGAGATGTACTGATTTTTAGTGGATGGGCACTTGTGGATATAGAGATATGATGCCGATGCAACCCATTCACTTCTGTGAGGTTTTTGATGCATGGAGCATCGTTTTCATGGGTCCATTCCCTATGAGTCAGGGATTTGAGTACATTTTGTTAGTTTTTGATTACGTGAGTCATTGGGTTGTGGTCATCCCCACCAGAACCACATATGCAAAGACTGTTTGCAAATGTTTGAAGAAGAATATCATTTCACGGTTCGGGGTACCTAGAGTCTTGATTTCTGATGAGGGGACTCATTTTATCAACGACAAGGTAAGGACTCTTCCTAATGAGTTCAACATCGCCATAGAGTTGCCACACCATACCATCCACAGATGAACGATCTTGTTGAGGTTTCAAATAGGGAGTTTAAGACTATTTTGTAGAAGGTTGACTGTCCAGACTGAAAGGATTGGTCACAGTTTTTGGACTCGGTCTTGTGAGCCTATAGGACCTCCTTCAAGACAGCTTTGGGCACATCTCTTTTTTGACTCATTTATGGAAAGCCATGCCACTTACATGTTAAGATAAATCATAAGTCACTTTGGGCAGTTACCGAGTTTATTGGATCCAGAGAGTATAGGAGATCAGAGGAGAGCAAAATTGGCAGTCCTAGAGGAGTTAAGAGATACATCCTTCTCAAGTAGCCTACAATATAAGGATAAAGTAAAGATATGGCATGATTCTGACATCAGCCATAAACAGTTTGAGCACAACCAGAGAGTGTGGCTAGGTTGAGATTATTTCCAGGGAAGTTACAGAGTAAATAGAAGGGACCTTATTTGGTCAGAAAGGTGCACGACAACGGTAGCATTGTCATATCTGAGTTGTCTTCTGAGTCCACCTTTTGAGTTAACGGTCAGCGCCGAAAACCATATCTTGATCATGATCCGCTCATCATTGATGTTGCACCTATTCATTTTGTATGAGAAGTATTCTTTGACTCACATAATCTGCATCTCATACCTGAGTTTCACATCTATCCTACCTCTGTATAGATCCATATTGTTTATATCACACATTCATTTGGTTTAGTACCCCAGATCCATCTTGTGATTTTGCTATACTTAAGATGTACTTGATCTAATGTATAGGGGTATTAAACTCATGATTATCCATTTCTCCATTATCTCTATTTTTGCTGCTTATACTCAGGGACATTTTACCTTAAGTATAGAGGAGGTCATGTTTGTACATTCTACCCCTCGATTTTCCTTTTTGTGTACAATCTTCTATACTTAGGATTACTTGATCCTAATATAGGGGGATCACCGACTTCTATTGATTTCATTCTTTCATTCTTTTATGTCGTTGTAGTATATGATTCTTTTCACTTCTCTATACTGAACACGAGTTATGTCTTCCTTCATTGCTATCTGATCGCTCTGAGGACATCATTCTATCTAAGTACGGGGGGTGTCTTATATATTGTGTATATACTTTAGCCATAACTCGTACTTTGTGGGTGTTAATAACATGGCTATAATTTATAAAACAAGACTAAAAATGTTTTGAAATTATTTTCAAATTTGTCTGTAAAAATATTTGTAAAAATTATTTTGTACAAATTTTGTAAATATATTATGTAAAAATGTAATTATTTTCTATATCAAAATTAGGTAATTTTTTTTACAAAATATTAGAAAATTATGTGAAAATAAATTTGTTTCCAAAAAATAAATTTTGAAAAAACTTTTGAAAAATGTTTGCAAAAGTATTTTGTCAAAATGAGAAATAATTATGGGGTATGAAAACTACTATCAAAAACCATAATTTACCCATAGAAATTCTTCGTAAATAAGTATCCTTAATAAAGCCGAGATTGAAATCCTATTGTAAAATAATCGCCTTTTGTAAATATGTATCTTTTGTGAGAACTTTGCTTTTACTTCTATTTCAAAATTACCTAAAAATTTGAAAATAAAAAATCCCATAAAAATTTGCATAGTTTGAAAAAATCCAACCAAAAAGAGTTTTTATAAATATTTGAATCATGGTTGACATTTAAACTAGTCTGGAATAAAATTGAAGAATGGAGCTTGGTTAATACCTTAACCCACTTAACTTCACAAGAACCTTATAGGATTTGGGGTTAAGACATTTCAGGTCCATAGTGACTTAATTCTTTGAGTCCAGTAGGCTATGTTCACATGTCATCTTGATTAGCCTAAGTAGAACACTTAACAATGCACACATGACTCTAAGAGATAATGGCTTGACTTGGACACACATCTTACACGTAGCTCAACACGGATGAGGTGGTGAGGTGGCAGAATCCTTTGGCTTGGACTAGCATATTGGGGTAGTATAGCTAGGCGGAACCTCCCATCCTCTTCGTGGGAGGGAAGTGCACCTCAACTTGGTCTAGTGGCATTGAGGTCTAACGACAGGATGATGTGGGTTGTAATAAAGCTTCCAAAGAGGGATAGTCTACTGGTTGAAGAAGAAAAACTCCTTATATACATGCTGCACCTTTTATATGTTGTATATATGTCATAAAAATTGTGCAAAATACAAAAACTCCAAAAAAGGGGACATATCTAATTAAAAATAAATGCATGTCATAGTGTATAGTGAATAAGAAATTCTTCTTTATTTCAATGTCTCATCTCAAGGAAGCTTGCAGCTGGAGAATTAGCTACACTGGTTAAGCTCTAAGAGATACATGGCTACACTGTTCACGGTCCATTCTCTATGTTTCCCCTCTTCTTAAGCTGGTTGTACTTGAACTTAGAAGGGAATACCCCGATCCTCAAGGAAAGAGTGGCTAGATTGGGGGATTAGAGTTAGATTGTTGTGGGAAGTTTTTTCTTTATCATTCTTGATGTGTGGAGTTACATATCACTTACACAGTACAAGTAAAAATTCATAGTCATTAGAATTTACATATGTAGACTTGTTATGTCCTGGTTGTTATGGAGACCAGACCATAGAATTGTGGAAATTGAAGGATGTTAGGTCTTAAACCCGTTTCCTATTAAGGTTCTGTCGAAATAATAATCCAGTGGTCTGACTAAGCTCCATACTCTAATTTTATGAAGATATTTTTAATAATCAACTTTGATTCTTTTTAAGTTCTTTGTGCTTTCACTTCTCTTTTAAATAAGTGTTTGCTAAGGAACTAGCAAAGGTAAAGTATAGGGGGAAGATGAGTCTCTAATTCTGATTCTTTATTCTTTTATTTTAGCTTTATCTTTTAGCAAAATCATTTAAAAATATGTGTAGATATAATAAATTATCATTGGGCATGTTACTGTTAATATTGTATAATTAACCCATATTTTCCAAAAATAAAAGATTAGAGAGAAAAGAAAAAGAAAAAAAGGATGTAATTATGTAATAAGTATATACTGATCCAAACCCCAAGAGAAGGTCAATAATTAGCCTGATCGACATGGAATAAAGTAGGGGGAGATAGGGTCCTTGTATTGACACTTGACACCTATACCTGTAAAAATCTATATTTAATTACACTTCGTGCATATTGTATTTTTAAACACTTATACATATTCTTACAAATAAAATATGAATTAAGTAAAAAGTAGTAAACACAAAATAAAATAAAAATAATAAAAACTCATTGTACAAAAGCCACACTTCTCTATATTGAATACACTACCTATTTATTTAATTTATTTTTAATTTGTAAAAATCAACTAAAATTTATTATATTGCTCAAATTATTTTGTATATAAATAAAATATAAAATAAAGGATATTTATATAAAATAATAAAAAAAAAATTAAAGAATAAAATATACAGGTAAACTATACCTATATATAATACCTCATACTGTATAAACTATGCATATATATAATAAAAATAAATAAAAATAACAGAAAATATCTTTAAAATAGTAAACATTTTTCATTTTTACCATTTTATTTTAAATTCATTTACTATTTTAATTTATTTATTCTTTGATTTATCAACCTCTAATTTTCTGATTGGCGAACCTGGTCCGTTGACCTGGGTCAACTCTTCCTCATCAGATCTGATCCGACTGCCCTTCTCGTCGGACCGATTTCTCAATAATTTCTCGGTCGGGTCTGTTCTTCATTTGCCTCATTTTCTGCGCTTGATTCCTCATCAGATCGGATCCCTAGGAAGGGCTGGATCTATATAGGGGTTTGCTCCCTCGTCCGATCTTTCTAAATTCTGAGGCATGCATATTTATACTATCCTCTACATCCCTAGCTCCGCAGCTCATGCGTCTCTGCTATATTTCTCCCTAGATACCTTCAATAGAGTGACAGGCTGCTAGAGATTTCTTTGGAGCCAGTGATCGTTGACGTTTCCCCTATTCATTTTGCATGAGATGTGATCATTGACTCAAATCATTTGCATCTCATGCTTGATTATAACTTCTCCTCTGCAGCTGTATATATCCAGCTGTCCATATCACCCATTCCTTTGTCTAACATCCCAGCTTCATCTTATGATTATGTTGTACTTAAGGTGTACTTTACCCTAAGTATAGAGGATGTCGTACTTGTGATTATCTGTTTGATTCTTTTTACCTCTGTTTTGCTCCCTATAGTTAGGGATATTTTACCCTAAGTATAAGGGAGGTAGATCTTGTGCATTCTAACCCTTGGTTTTCCCCTTGTTTACAGATTGCTATACTTAGGATTACATTATCCTAAGTAAAGGGGGATCAACGACTTCTATTCATTGTATTATTTTCACTTCCCAATACTCAGCACGAGTTATGTCATCCTTTCATCGCTCTTTGATCACTCCGAGGACATCGTTCGAGCTAACTATATGTGTGTGTCGTATATATTGTATATAAACTTTAGCCATAACTCGTACTTTGTGTGAGTGTGTTAATAAAATAAAATAGCAAAAAACCTTAAACCTAAAAATCACGATTTTTTTTATTTTTTCTTGTACATGCACTTGTAAATAACTTTTTGAAAAACTATTGTTGTACAAATGTTTCCAAAAATTGTTTTGATTGTAAAAAGTTTTTAAATATTTTTAATATCAAAAATTACGTAAAAATTATAAATTTTTTGAAAAATGTTTGAAAAATAAATAGTTTGATAAACTTAATTTATAAATGGTTGTAAATAGTTTTCAAAACTTCCTCTGCCATGCATTCAAACATTTCTCATAAAATTTTGCATATTTTAAAAAAATACACAAAAAGAGTTTTGTACATATTTGTTTGTATATTCTTCTGAATCATAGTTGACATTCAAACTAGTCTGGAATTAAATTGGAAAATGGAGCTTGGATAATACCTTAATCCACCTAACTTCAGAGGAACCTTATAGGATTCGGGTTTGAGACTTTTCATGTCCATAGTGACTTAATTCTTTGAGTCCACTAGGCTATTTTCAATGTCATCTTTATGAGCCTAAGTAGAACTCTTAAAAACACACGCATGACTCTCAGAGACAATGGCTTGACTTGGACACGCACCTTACACGTAGCTCAACACAGATGTGGTAATAAGGAGGTCAAATTCCTTGGCTTGGGGTAGGATACGAGGGTAGTACTTCTAAGAGGAATCTCTTGTCTTCCTTTCGGGAGGGATGTGCAACTAAACCTGGTCTACTAGCATTGAGGTCTAAAGACAGGAGTTTGTGGGTTGTAAGAATGCTTCAAAAGAGGGATAGTCTACTTGCTCAAGAGGGAAAACACCTTGTGTACATGCTACACCATGTGAATATGTTGTAAATATGCACATCAAAAAATGTGCAGAAGTATGAAAAACTCCAAAAAAGTGGACATGCCTGATTGAAAATAAAATGCTTGCCGGAGTAAATATAGTGAATAAGCAAAGCTTATGTATTCTACCTTCTTATCTCATGGAATCTTGCAGCGAGAGATTTATCTACACTAGTTAGGCTCCCAGGGATACGTGGCTACACTGGTCACGGTCCATCCTCTTCTTTCCCCTCTTCTTGAGCTGGTTGAACTTGAACTTAGAAGGGAATACCCTGCTCCTCGAGGAAAAAGCTGCTAGACTAAGGAATTAGAGTTATCTTGTCGAGGGAGGTTGTTGCTTTGTCATTTCTAAGGTGTGGGCACTACAGATCACTTCCATAGTAGAAGGAAAGATGCATAGTCTTTAGAGTTTGCGTACGAAGACATGTTCTGATATGGTTTATTGAGGATTCTTGACCATAGAATAATGGAACTTAGAGGCTGTTAAGTCTTGAATCTAAGTCCCATTAAGGTTCCGACAAATTAATAATCCAAAAGTCTGACAGAGCTCCATACTTCAATTTAATGAATATAAGTTTAATAATCAACCTGGATTCCTTTTTTTCATTCATTTCTATTTTAACTTCTTTTTTAAATAAGTGTTTGCTAAGGGACTAGCAAAATTAAAGTATAGGGGGTGATGAAACCCTGATTCTCACTCTTTATTCTTTTATTTTAGCTCTTTTTCTTGGCAAAACATCATGTAGATACCTGTAAATATAATAACTTAGCAACTAGCATGCCTTTGTTAATAATGCATAATTAAGAATGTTTTTGGTTAAATAAAAGAATAACGGGAAAATAAAAGGGAATGAGGTATTTATAATAAATACAGAGTGATCTAAATCCCAAGAGAAGGTCAGGCCTTGACCTGATTGCAAAATAAAAAGAGTAGAGAGAGATAGGGTCCACTATGTATTGTATACGACTTATACTTGTGCATATTATTTATATATTCATTAAATTACTATTTTTACACCCTTGTATATTATCTTAGAAATAATAGAAAAAAAATACAAAAACCAGAAAAATAAAATAAAAATAAAATCCTTCATTCCTTGTACAAAGCACACTTGTATATATTACATCCATTATTTTTTAATATCTTTAAATGATTTTTAAAAATAAAATGAAAAATTGTTTACACTTTAAAAATTGTATTATAAATAAATAAAATACAAAACAAGAATATTTTTGTAAAAAATAATAAAGTAAAAATACTTATAGTAAAAATATTATATATATATCATATACATTAATTTATTTTCATAAAAATAATTAAAAATCACAGAAAATTACTTTGAAAAAATAAACATTTTTTATTTTTTACATTTTTTATCTTAAATTCATCTAGTATTTTTTATTGAATTTTTATTTATTTTGTATATTCCAATTTTCTTATTGTTCCTTGAGGTTTTGTTGACTCCAGTCAACGCCTCCTCCCATCCCGGGTCGGATCGTTGCCTTTTCGTCAGAGATCCTTCTTTGACTTTTCCCGCCCGATTCTGAGCTACTCTTCCCCGATTCTTCTCCCGAACCTCCTCCTAGTATCCCTGACCTTCACGGATCCATAGGAAGGCGCTGATCTTCCTAGGTTTACGCGTAGTTGCTCGATTATTCTAAATCCCTATGAACCCTATAAATCTTCTCATCCACCCCCGCAGCTCATTAGTTCATGCCTCACTTTTCCTTCACCCTGGACACCTCTAACCGAGTGTCAGCAGTTTGGAGGAGCCCTTGGGAGAGGAGTTTGGTGGCTTAAAGCTGTAGCCCACCAATGTGGCCGGAGTCCTCCATCGCGTATAGCCTCCCCGCTCATCGTCGCGTGATCAAGGCCATTACCCCGACGTCCGTCATCGCTTGAAACCTAGGAGTCCCTCTAAACCTTCAGGTAACACATCTATCCTTCGCATTCATATCTGTTCCGATCTTGTCATTTCACTTCGCCGTACGCACCTTAGCTCCGACCAACTGGCTGGAGCTCCGACATCCATCCCTATCCGCACAGATCGACTCCTTGACGCATATCCCTTCTTCCGTCGTAGTCTGATCATCCTAACACTCATCCACCCAGTGA
The DNA here is from genome assembly GCA_037367405.1 of Ottelia alismoides. Lineage (NCBI taxonomy): Eukaryota > Viridiplantae > Streptophyta > Magnoliopsida > Alismatales > Hydrocharitaceae > Ottelia > Ottelia alismoides. Next base: position 158,866 of record JAZKJV010010237.1, read on the forward strand.
GATCAGGCTTGGGTTTCCTTCTTCCATCCTTGTCGGAATCCCAAAACTATGTTCACCCTTGTTTCCCTTTTTTTGCGCTCAATAAACAATGCTGAAGCTTCACCTCCAAGCAGGGTGCTCTTTGCAGGTTTTGGTTCGCATAGGAGACCCCATTTGACACATCGGTTGCTTAGGCGGCGCTGCTCCAGGTCCTCCTTCACAGCCACGCCCATCCGACCGTCTCCATCATCATCGCAACCCTCCACCGGACGTGAGAACCTCTCACGAAACTCTCAGACCCTCTAGATATTCCATCGGGTCGGTCGTCTCCCCTACTCGATCGAAGTTTGCCCAAGGGGAGTTGTTGTAGACCTCCTCCCTGCCGTTGAATGAGCACCTTCTTCTAGATTCCATCTTAGCCGACGACCGCAGTAGCTTTTTAACCGTTGGATCTAATACCATCTGACGCATCTGACCACACATCCTCAACATTCTCTGATCTGCAACAGCTGGGTGATCAGGGTTGTACGCTAGCACCTTCTCCGAGTGTGCACTACATGTCCTGAAAGTGTATATTGCCTTTTATCCACGTTATTTTTTGCATTTAGCTTCGTCCAGTAAATAATTATTGCAGTTATGAATTTTTTACAGTTTGGACCTTCAGTTTTATGCTATTTGCATTTCAGTCATGTTGAGTTTATAGCATGTGGATGTACACATGATTTTTGGGTTATTTGCACTGTATGTCCTCTACTTTGCATATGTTATGAGTTGAATGGCATGTCTTTGTTATTTACATTTATACCCCTGTGAGTTTGGACAACGTGTAGTGCATTTTCTTGCTTTGACTTTTTGTAACTTCAGCCCTATATTTGTTTACTTTGTTACTAATCGACCCTAGAACTTAATATATTTACACTTAGGTCCCTGTCAACTGTACCTATATACATCTTGTATTTTGGACTTAATAATTATCAAATTGATCCAAAAAATATCTAAAAATCACCACAAGACTCATGTTGATGTGTGGCATTTAGTGTAATTTTATTGGATTATTTGTTTAGATTTTATATCTTCTAAAATTCAAAAACTCCTAAATATTATTCTATCTATTTTTGAAAATCCATAAAATTCGAAAATTGCTTAAAAAATAAAAAATTCGTGCCTTTATTTTCGTATGGTTTAGTTACAGTAGTAATTTTGTTTGAAGATTCCATAGAACAACCCTAAAAATTTTAAAAAACGTAAAACCTTATAAAAATCATGTAAAATTCCCAGAAAATCAAAAAATTCCCATTTCAGTTCCTGTTTGTAGGTTTTTAATCGTATTTTATCATAATTTTCTATCTAGTATTTTAGGGCATTTTAATTATTTTTAACTTGCAATTCAATCCTTGTTGTAAACTGTTTGCATTTTTAGTCACTTTTTGATTTTTATAAAATTACAAAAACAACAGAAAATCTCCAGAAAATTACCAAAAACACTTAAAAACCTCAAACCCCCAAAAAATATCTTGAATATCTGAGCATTTTTAGCCTTAATTAAAAATACAAATAGATTATGGTGTTGCCTTATTTTCTTATTTGTTGATTTTGTTTCCTCATTGAATTAAAATTTATTTATTATTTTTGCAAAACTAAAAACCACTAAGAATATGTTATTTTATTCCTAAGATTTGACTACTTCATAGGGTTTCTCGTGCTCCTTGTGTTCAACCCCGGTTGCTATACCAGGTAAAATAATAGCAAGCCGCTTACTTTATTGATTGTGTGATTTTCTCTAAGTGGTTATTTCTTCTTGTTGAGCCCGACATGTCGATTGTGGTCGCAACAACCTATGTTTCACTTTGATACTTAACCCTAGTTGATAGCTCATGTCATCAGAATAAAAAGTCACATGTACATCCACGTGCTATAAACTATATATGATTGAAATGCAAATACCATAAAACTAAAGGTATAAACTGTAAAAGTTCACAACTACAACAAATACTTACTGGACGAAAGCTAAATGCAAAAACTAACGAGGATAAAAGGGAAATATACCCTTTTCAGGACACGCGGTGGATGCTCAGAGAAGGCGCTGGCATACAGCCCAGATCACCCAGCTGCGTTAGATCTGACGATCAGAGAATGTCGGGGACGTACGATCGGAGTGTCAGATGACATCAGATCCAATGGCTAAAAAGCTATTGTGGTTGGCGGTTGAGATGGAATCTGGTAGAAGGGGCTCATCCAACGACGGGGAGGGGGTCTGCAAGAACTCCCCCTGGGCGAACTTCGATGGAGCATGGGAGACGATCCGTCGACCGATGGAAGATCTGGAGGATCCGGTAGTGTCATGAGAGGCTCCTATGTCCAGTGGAGAGCTGTGATGATGATGGTGATGGTCGGATAGGCGTGGCTGTGACGGAAGACCTGGAGAAGCTCCGCATAAGCGGTCAATGGGTCAAATGGGGTGTACGTCAAGGAGTCGATCTGTGTGGATAGGGATGGATGTCGGAGCTCCAACCAATTGGCCGAAGCTAAGGTGTGTGCAGCAGAGCGAAATGACAAGATCAAACGAATATAGGAATGTGAAGGATAGATGTTGTACCTGAAGGTTCAGAGGGACTCCTAGGCTTCAAGCAATGATGGACGTCGGGGTGATGGCCTCGACCACGATGCGACGGTATGCGGTGGAGGACTCCGGCCACGTTGGTGAGTTGCGTCTTTAAGCCACCAAACTCCCCTCCCAAGGGCTCCTCCAAGCTGTTGTCACTCGACTAGAGGTGTCTAGGGGTGAAGGAAGAGGCGAGGCATGAGCTAATGACCTGCGGGAGGGATGAGAAGATTTATAGGGTTCCGAGGGGTCCGGAATGATCGAGCAAGTGTGTGCAACCCTAGGAAGATTTCTGCCTTCTTAGGGATCCGTGATGGTCACAGATCCTAGGAGGAGGTTCGAGAAAAGAATCAGGGCAAGAGGAGCTCGGAATCAGGTGGGAAAAATCGGAGAAGGAGCTCTGGAGAAAAGGTAGCGATCCGACCCGGGCTGGGAGGAGGCGTTGACTAGATTCAACAAAACCTCTAGGACCAATCAGAAAATTGGAATATAGAAAATAAATAATAATTCAATAAAAAAATTAGATGAATTTAAAATAAAAAGTGTGATAATAAAAAATGTTTATTATTTTTGAAAGTATTTTTCTGTGATTTTTAATTATTTTTATGAAAATAAGTTAATGTATATGCCATATATAGTATTATATACAGGTATAATATACCTATGTATTGTGTACAAGTAATTTTATTTTATTATTTTTATAAAAAATATTATTTTATATTTTATTTATTTATAATACAACTGTAGGAGTGTAAAATAATGCTTATTTTATTTTTAAAAATCATTTAAAGTTATGTAATAAATAATGGATGTAATATATACAAGTGTGCTTTGTACAAGGAATAACGGAATTTATTTTTATTTGTATTTTTATTTTTTGGATTTTTGTAGTATGTTTATATTGTTTCTACGATTATATACAAGGGTGTAAAGATAATAATTCAATGAATATATAAATAATATGCTCAAGTATAGGTCATGTATAAAATACATAGTGGACCCTATCTGTCTCTACTCAATTTATTTTATGATTAGGTCAAAGCTTGACCTTCTCTTGAGATTTAGGTCACTCTGTATTTATTATAAATAATTCATTCCTTTTTATTTTCCCTTTATTTTTTTATTTAGCTAAAAACATGCTTAATTATGCAATACAAACAAAGGCATGCAAATTGCTAAGTTATTGTATTTTTCAGGTATCTACATGATTTTTGCCAAGAAAAAGAACTAAAATAAAATATTAAAGAGTGAAAATAAGGTATTCATCAGCCGGGTTTGGTGGATATTTGGTCGTAGCTCGATGTGGTCAGAGCTCCTCTACCGCGTGCATCCTCCCAAACCTTCTGCAGCCCGGTCGATGCCAGGGCCCCAACTTTCACTCTACAGTTCGTCACCGACCATAGTAGGATACTCAGGTACCCTCTACTCCACTTCCAGTTCATCTTTCAATCTGATTCCCTTCGCCAGCCACTCGCCGCCGTTGTAGCTTTGAACACTATTGTTATAGCTTCACGATCACTACCAACCGTAGAGATCGATCCATTATCTCACCCTCATCCTTCGAGCACACTCTGATCACCTAGAGATTCTCTCATTTGAGCGGGTTTGAGCCGTGACATCCCTCCTCCATCTTCGTTGGACGTCAAACCCCATGCACCCTCGCTTCTGTTGTTCTTAGATCTTAATAAGCTTGACCGAAGCCATGTATTCGAGCCGTAAGTTTCCTTAGGTCCCGTGTGCACGAGAAGCCCTAGATGATCTCCAACTCAGCCGAGAGCACTCCAGTAGGCTGACCCCACTACATCGACCCAATCGTTCATCATCACATTAGAGGACCCCCTCGATGCACTACATCATAGTAAAGGTGCTGAGCTTCGTAGAAAGCTCATTTGACCCAAGTATCGACCCATATTTGCGGTTGAAGCTCGCCCACTCCTATACTTTTAAGAACCTTCAGCGTCATCAGATGAGGTTTGCCATCCTCCAGATCCCATCCTAATCGGTCGTTAGTGCCCAAAAGTTGCATCGTCTGATCAGAGATCTGACATACATGCTCGCCAGTCATTTAAGTCGTCAGATCTGAGCGCTAACAATCATCCGCTCGTACGCCGGCGTCACTCACCCCAACCTTTCGATCATCTCCAGGATCACATCAGAGCCGCTCGTCACCTCACGTGCATCGCACGCCTGTTTGGGTATCTTTCCCCTTTTCCCCCAATTACCTTTTTATATAATTTTAGTCTAATAAATATAATGTGTAGTTAAAAACATTTGCAGTAAGATCCCTGTAGTTTTCATATTAACATTTCAGTCTACTTTAGAGCCCTCGCACGCTCTTTTTGGGATATTTATGATATTTCTCCTGAACTTTCTAGTTATTATGGAATGAAGTTAATGTTTTGTGGATTTGCATTTATACCCAGTGTATCTGGTTCACATGCTACACATGACTATTGTGGAGAAATTGCATAAGTGACCCTTGGAGGTTTAAGGCTTATTATTTACTAGGTCCCAAAACTTAATATAATTACATATTGGACACTAGAATATGTTTTTAATTACTTGTTTTTTATTCATTGGAATAAATATTAAATTAACTCCAAAATTGCCTAAAATTTGCATGTGACTCCTGCTAACATGTATTATCTGTGGTAATTTTTTATTATTAATTTCCATGTTTTTTCTATTATTAAAAAATCAAAAATGCCCTAAAGTCCCAGTTTGTTTTGGAAAATAAATAAAAATTTGAAAAATTATTTAAAAATTCTGTAAAAATTAGTATAGTTACTTTATGTTGCTCGTTAGCATCAATATAATTTTTGTTGACAAATACCCTATAAAACCTTAAAAAATTGCAAAATGCCTAAAAACTTACAAAAGTCATATAAAATCATAGAAAACTCCAAAAATAGTGATTTTAGTCCATGTTTGTAGGTATTTTATTCTAGTTTCTTTAAAAATAACTTCCTTGAGCTTTGAGCTTGTTACTTATTTTTAATTTGCAAAATAGGCCTGGTTGTGCACAGTTTATTGTTTTTATTACTATTTATATTTTAGAAAATCGTAAAAACATATGTATAATATATATAAAGTACTAAAAACACTACAAAATACATAAAACCCAAAAAAAATACTTTAATTTTCTGAGTATTGTTGACCCATTTGAAAAATACTAAAATATTGCATGTGTATATTTTTACCGCTTGTGTTGATTTCTTTTGTATTGAAACCTTAAAATTTGAAAAATAAAAAATCACTGAAAACAATGAAAATCCCCTTGATTTTTGAAATCGACTACTTAGTGTATAATTATTCTCCTTGAGTTCGACCAGGTCGCTATACCAAGTTAATAAAAGTAGCAATGCCGCTCATTTTATCTATTTGATTTCTTAAGTGGTTTATTTTCTCGATTGATCGATTTTGTTGGTTTAGGAAAATGAAATCTGCTTAATTTTGTTTACGTTAGTCAGCTCGATAAATCGTTCAACACCTTCCCATCTCAAGTCACGGTCGCCTTCATCCTTGTATGTCAAAGCTCGGCCCCTTTGTAAGGGCCTCGAGCAATGATTGATTCACATAACTCCTCTTTTTTCCCTACTTTTTCTCCTTTACCACATAGAGCATTACTCCATACCTCCTCTTCGTTTCACTCTTTGCCTCGTCGTCGTTTTCCTCTCTGCCTCGCATTCTTCTTCCACTTGCACCACCTACCATCACCATCATGAGATTCGAGCCCTATACTCCGCTCATCCGCTTTGGTCGTATGCCCACTACCTACCAAAGTTGTTGCCTATGTGCTATTGCTATTGATCGTGTCGCCCCTCCGCCTCATCGATGTCCGCCATCAGCTGCTCCGCCAGAGCTCTGTTGACTCATGCCTTCTCCTCAATCCACTGCAGCACCGGTGCACCAACCGCAGTCCACCGTAGCTGTACACCTTGCTGGGCAAGGCCGCTCTCCACAACCATCGACCACCGCATGGATTGCTCCACCCCTCCATGCTCGACCGCAAGCCTCCTTTACCAAGCATCGTTGCCACATGCCACCAGTCGTGTCTCAATCGATCCTCGATGAAGGACAAGCTCCGACACCCTCGTCATCTGCTGCATCTCCGACATTTATGAGCGACCTATCGACTAGAATTAAGTGTCAAGAAATATCAAGGTCATTGCGACCCCAGTCAACAGGCCGGTCTCAATTAAGAAAAATAACCACTCAAAACAGATCAAAAACAATCAAGCATAGATAAGCGGTTTTGCTATTTATTTTACCTAGTATAATAACTATTATCAATCACATGAAGCACGAGAAAACCTACAAAGTAGTCAAATCTCAGGAATAAAATAAAACATTTTTAATGGTTTTTTTATCTTTGCAAAATTTTTTATGATTTTTAATACAGAAACAAAGTCGATAAACAATAAAACAAGGCAACACCACAATCTTTTTGTATTTTTAATTAAGGCTAAAATGATCAAAAACTAAGATAAAATATTTTTGGGTTTTTTGAGGTTTTAAAGTGTTTTTGGTAATTTTCTAATGATTTTCTGATCTTTTTGTAATTTTATAAAAATCTACAGCGACTAAAGATGCAAATAGTGAACAGCTAAGACCAAATTGCAACTTTAAAACTCCTATGTGCCCCAAGGTCCTAGACAATAATTTTTTTAGAAAATACAAGTAATGACCTAAAATAGGAATTGAAATGAGAATTTTTGGAAATTTCTTGAATTTTATATGATTTTCATAAGTTTTTAGGTGTTTTGCCATTTTTAGGGTTTTATAAGTAATTTTCAAACAAATTTCCTACTGTAGATAAAGCACACAAAAAGACACTAAGATGATTTTTTTGGAATTTTTAAGAAAATTTTTGAATTTTTATCGATTTTCAAAAATAGAGAAGACAAGTTTCAAATTTTAGAAAATAATAAATGCAAATAGATTAGCCCGCAAAAATTACGCTAAATACTACACGTTAACATGAGTTGGTGGTAATTTTAAGATAATTTTTAGGATTAATTTGCTAATTATTAAGTTAAATAAAAGACAAGCAGTTTGCAGGGACTTGTATAAGAAGAAACTATTTTTAGGCGCCAAATAATAACATCCAACAAAAATACAGGGGCCTAGTATACAATTAGTCCACGTGACACACACAGATCACATGCTCTAGACTCACATGGGCATAAATGCAAATTTTACAAACTTGTCATTCAATTCACCACAGCAATAAAGTTCATACAAAATACTACAAATAACCCAAATTGCATGTGGAGATGCACGTGATTTTGAATAGACAAGACTAAAGTGCAAATATTAGAAATTACAAGGTCCAAACTGTAAAGGTTCACAACTACAACAATTATTTATGGGATGAAAGCTAAATGCAGAAATAAATGAGGGTAACAGGGAAATATACCCTTTGCAGGCGCATGCAAGGCACATGGGGGCACGTGGCGGGTTCTGGCGAAGGTGGTAGTTGATGGCTCGGATATGCTCCACTCAATATCTTACGATGCAGGGAATGTCGACCTTGATGGTTGTTAATCGTGCATCTGACGCTTCTGACAAAAGATAGCGAATGGACGGTCAGGATGGAATCTGGAAGAGAGGGTCTCCATCGAACGACAGCTGAGTATGCTGGAAGAACTCCACCCTGGCGAGCTTCGCTCGAGCATGGACCACGATCCACGGCCTTGATGGAGCTGCGGGAAGGCTCAACACAGTCGTGGAAGTATTACACGTCCGATAAAGGACTCCGATGAGGTCAATGGTGGTCGGATGGTCGTGAATGGTGGCACGACCTAGAACTGCTCCGACTGAACTGGTGACTCAAATGGTCTCGTCGCGTTCTAGCACCCACAAAAGGAAGGGTGACTCGGGGACGTAGCTCCGGTCGAGGTTATTGCATAAGTATATAGGAGAAACAATGGTGAATGGTGTTCGACCTCTGACGACAGTGAGAGAGGGAGGTCTCAACCTTAATCCTACCCGAACAGAAAGGTCTAAGGATGATCAAGTTGTGTAACGAAATGCAGGATGAGTCGGTATGCTGATCGGAACGGGTACGAGCGTGAAATGAAGCTCCGACTAGCTGGTAAACGCAAGGGAGCTTGCAGTGGCACAAAATGGAAAGATTGTATCGAGTAGGTAAATGAAAAGGATAACTACGATACCTGAAGATCCAGAGAGGATCCTAGGTTTCAGGCGATGACAGATGTCAGGGTGATGACCTCGACGACACTACGATGGGTGGGGAGGCTAAACGCAGCGGAGGACTCCAGCCACGTTGGCGAGCTACGGCTTTAAGCCACGAAACACCGCTCCAAAGGATCCTCCAAGCTGTTGTCACTCGGCTAGTGGTGTCTAGGGGTGAAGGAAGAGGCGATGCCCGAACTATCGCTTAGTGGAGGTGGAAAAGGATGTTAAATAGGGTTCCAAGGGGTCTAGAATGATCGAGCGAGAGCACACAACCTTAGAAAGATCCGTTCCTTCCTAGGTATATGTGAAGGTTACAGATCTTAGGAGGAGGCTCGGGCCAAGAATCGGAGCCAGAGGTGGTCGGAGACAGGCGAAAGAATTGGGAGAAAAGAGTCCGGCGAGAGGGTGGGCGACCCGACATGACCTAGAAGGAAGCGTTGACCAGAGGCAACAAATCCCTGGACCAACCTGAAAATCGGAATATACAAAATAATTAAAAATCAATAAAAATAACAAATTAATTCAAAATAAAAGTGTTTAAACAAAAAATATTTATTTTTTTCAAACTATTTTTCTATGATTTTTAATTAATTTTATGAAAATAAATTAATGTATATACAATATATAATATTGTATACTGGTATAATATACCTATGTACCATGTACAAGTATTTTTATTTTAATATTTTTACTTAAATATCCTTATTTTGTATTTTATTTATTTATAAGATAATTTCGTAAATATAAATTAATTTTATTTTATTTTTGCAAATAAAATAAGGGTATATAATAAATAGAGGATGCAATATATACATGTGTGATTTGTACAAAGAATGAAGAATTTTATTTTATTTTTCTAATTTTTGTTTTATTTTTATATTGTTTCTAGGATTACGTACAAGGGAGTAAAAATAATATTTAAATTTTATTTTGTCAAAAAATAATTAAATAAATAATATGCACAAGTATAAGAAATATACACAACACAAAGTGAACCCTATCTCTCTCTACTTATTTTATTTTGCGATCAGGTCAAGACGTGACCTTCTGTTGGTATTTGGGTCATTCTATATTTATTATAAATACATCATTCCTTTTTCTTTTCCTTTATTCTCTTATTTAGCCAAAAACATGCTTAATTATGCAATATTAACAAAGGCATACAGATTGCTAAGTTGTTATATTTACTAGTATCTACATGATGTTTTGCCAAGAAAAAGAGCTAAAATAAAAGAATAAAGAGTAAGAATCAGGGATTCATTACTCCCCTATACTTTACCTTTGCTAGTCCCTTAGTAAACACTTATTTGAAAAAGAAGTGAAAAGTGAAAGGAATGAAAAGAAAAGGAATCATGGTTGATTATTAGACTTATCTTCATTAAATTGAAGTATGGAGAACCTTTGGATTATTAATTTGTCGGAACCTTATTGGGACTTAGATTTAAGACTCAACAGCCTCTAAGTTCCACTATTCCATGGTCAAGACTCCTCAATAAACCAGATCAGAACAAGTTCACATATGAAAACTCTAATGACTATGCATCTTTCCTTGTACTGTGTAAGTGATATGTAGCTCCCCATCTCAGAAATAACAAAGCAACAGCCTCCCTCGATAAGGTAACTGTAATTCCATAGTCTAGTAGCTCTTTCCTCAAGGTGTGGGGTATTCCCTTCTATGTTCAAGTTCAACCGGCTCAAGAAGAGGGCAAAGAAGATAATGGACTGTGACCAGTGTAGCCACGTATCCCTGGGAGCCTAACCAATGTAGCTAATTCTCCCGCCGCAAGCTTCCATGAGATGAGAAGGTAGAATACATAAACTTTGCTTATTCACTATATACTCTCCTGCAGACATTTAATTTTCAATCAGGCATGTCCACCTTTTAAGAGATTTCATACTTTTGCACTTTTTTTTGTTGTGCATATATACAAAATATTTACATGGTGCAACATGTAAATAAGAAGTTTTTCCTCTTGAGCCAGTAGACTATACCTCTTTTGAATCATTATTGCAGCCCACAGACTTCTGTCTTTAGACCTAAATGCTACTAGACTAGGTTAAGGTGCACATCCCTCCCTAAAGGAAGACGAGAGGTTCCTCCTAGAAGTACTACCCTCGTATGCTACCCCAAGCCAAGGAATTCTGCCTTCTTACCACCTCATCCATGTGGAGCTATGTGTAAGGTGTGTGTCCAAGTAAAGCTATTGTCTCTGAGAGTCATGCGTGTGATGTTAAGTGTTCTACTTAGGCTCATCAAGATGACATGTGAACATAGCCTAGTGGACTCATAGAATTAAGTCACTATGGACCTGAAAAGTCTCAAACCCGAATCCTATATGGTTCCTCTGAATTTAGGTGGATTAAGGTCTTAACAAAGCTCCATTTTCAAATTTAATTCCAGACTAGCTTAAATGTCAACTATGAATCAGAAGAATATACAAACAAATATGTACAAACTCTTTTTGTGCAATTTTTCAAAATATGCAAAATTTTATATAAAATGTTTGAATGCAAGGAAGAGGAAGTTTTGCAAACCATTTATAAACAAAATTTTACAAACTTTTTATTTTTCAAACATTTTTCAAAAATTTTGTACTATATACATAATTTTGATATAAAAAATATTTACAAAAGGTTTTACACATGAAACATTTTTACAAACATTCGTACACAACTATTTTTTACAAAAAGCTATATACAAACATGCATGTACAAGAGAGAATTTTATATGCAAGAAAAAGTTTATATTTTTTGTGATTTTTAGGTTTAAGGTTTTTAGCCATTATATTTTATTAACACACACAAACACATAAAGTACGAGTTATGGCTAAAGTATATATGCAATATATGGCACCCCCTATACTTAGCTCAAATGATGTCCTCATAGTGAACAAAGAGCGATGAAAGGAAGGATGATGAATCCCTGAATCTGACTCGCTGATCTTTTATTTTTGCTATTTATCTTGGCAAAAACATCATGTAAATAGGTGTAAGTATAAAAAGTTATCATTATGCATGCAGTTGTTAATATTGCGTAACTGACATGTATTTGTGCAAAAATAAAAGAATAAAGAAAAGAAAAAGGAAGGAGGTATTTAGAATAAATACAGAGTGACCCGAACCCTAACAGGAGGTCAAGCCTTGACCTAATCGCCAAACAAAATAAGTAGAGAGATATAGGGCCTACTCTATGTTGTACATATTTCTGATATCTGTAAATAATTATTTTTAACAAAATAAATATAAAATATTCTTTTTACCTCCTTGTATACATTCCTAAAAAGATAATAAAAGTAAATCAAAATTCAAAAAAATAAAATAAAAATAAAAATAAAATCATCTCTCACTTGTATAAGGCACATGTATATATGTCTCACTCCCTATTTATTATATACATGTAAATAAATAATAAAAATATAATAAAAATTATTTTATACTCTAAAAATTATGTTATAAATAAATAAAATACAAAATTGGGGTATTTGTGGAAAATTAACAAAAAACAAATAATTGTATAAAATACATAGGTATAATATACTTCTATATAATGCTATATATCGTATATCCAAGAATTTATTTTTTATAAAAATAATTATAAATAAAAAAAATAGTTTGAAAAATAATAAACATTTTTTATTTTATACACTTTTTATTTTAAATTCTTTTACTATTTTCTATTTATTTTGTAAATATTTTACAAAATTTTTTTTCTGATTGGTCAGTTGTGATGTTGACCACGGGTCAACGACCTCTTCCAAGCTTGACCCGACTTGACCACTCTCGCCCGATCCAGTTCTCCCCTTTTTCCCGATCGGGTCGAGCCTCTTCTGATCCGAATCTTTACCCGTGTTGCCTCCCAAGATCCAGCAACATCGCGGATCCCTAGGAAGGCGCAGATCTTCCTAGGGTTGCGCGCCTTTACCCGATTCTCTCATACCCCTGGGAAGCCTATATAGCATCTCCTTCGAACTCCTGGCACCGCAGCTTGTTTCTCACCCCTTCCTTCACCCTTAGACATCCCTAGCCGAGTGACAGCAACTGGTAGATGCCTCTGGAGAGAAGTTTGGTGGCCTGAATCAATAGCTCAACTATGTAGTTGGCAAGCGCCGCCGCATTTAGCCTCCCAGCCTTTCGTAGTGAGGTCGAGGCCACTACCTCGACGACCCTCTTCGCCCGAAGCTTAAGAACTTGTTCCAACCCTCAGGTAGCACGTATTCCGACTTCATTTCCTATATCCATCAAATCTTTCCCTTTCGCTCTGCCGCATGTTCCCTAGCTCCGACCAGCTGATCGGAGCCTCGATAGACACAAACAGTCGTTCTGATCAAACCACCGTCTCGCCTTCCATCTTACTCCACAGCCTGATCATCCTTAGCCTCGACCTTTAGGTCGAGATTAGGGTGAGGATCTCGCTCTATCGCCTTCGTTAGAGATCGGATCCCATTCGCCATCGCTTCTTTCCCTTCTTGCTTCAATAACCCAGGACGAAGTACACCTAGGATCCCAAGCTTTCTATTGCAGGTACCCCTGCGCAACAGGAACCTTTGTCAGACCTCCTGTTTCTTGGTGGAGCATCTCTAGGTGGAGCTCCCTCGTCCAGGGCATACAACCATCATCCAGGCAATCAGCCTCCGACCTTCGACACGGAGCACGTCTCCGGAGGTGCAGGACCATTTGGAGGCTCGATCATCCAAGAGGATGTGCAACCATCCTTGATCAAAGTTTGCCTTTCACTTGTTCATCCACCATCTTCCACCACCGTTGAATGAGGAGCAGAGCACCAGTTTGGATCTGAGTCGCTCGTCGCTGTAGCTTTTGGATCGTTGATCTGGCACACCCTCACAAATCTACGCCACACGTAGCAGACATTCACTGGAGCGTCAGATCTGACACTGCAGGTGATCTGCGTCGCACATTCTTGCATCCTCAAGAGCTCGCCACATGCCACCCCACGCCCTCCTCACATGCCTTGGGTACTTTGCATCTTCTATCTCGCACTTTGTATGCTTTATTGGATAGTCCCGTTAATAATTTTGTACGCACAGATATTTTGCAGTTAGACCCTTGCTATTCTCCGTATTTACATTTTAGTCATGTTTGACTGAACCCATGTGCTGTCTCACGTGCGTAGCTGGTGTAATTGCATTCCATGCCCATGTGCTTTTGATTGTTATGCTTTGAATAGAAACTTTTGGGTATTTGCAATTATACCCCTGTACGTGGTGTATTATGCATGTACGTGAATTAATTGGACAAATTACAAATCAATCCCTGAACTTGGTACTTCTGTTACTATTTTGCCCTAGAACTTTCATTTATTTGCAAGTAGGTCCCTGTGTGCTGTGTGTGTTGTTTTTAACCAAATAATTACTAAATTAACTCCAAATATTCCATAAAAATTACAATTAGCTCTTGCCAAACTTAATATATATGGTAATTTTTGTGACTCAATTTAGTTTTAGTTGATATTTTCTAAAAGTCAAAAACATCTAAAAAGTGTTTTGTCTATTTTAGAAAATACATAAAAGTTATAAAAATAGCTTTAAAAATTATAAAACAAATTGTCTACGTGTGTTTTCATATGCTTTGTATTCAGTAGCATTTTTGTTTAAAAACCTTTTATAAAAACGCTAAAAAGTGAAAACCCTAAAAATCTTATAAAAATAATTAAAAATTGTAGAAAAAATAGATTTTCAGTTGTTGTAATTAGATATTTTTATTTCATTTTCTATAAAAATCACACCCGGGATTTTAAGCCATTTTTTTGCCTTTTAGTCAACACTGTACATTGTTTCCCTATTTTGATCTTGTTTTATTTTTAAAAAATCACAAAAAATTAAAATAATGCCATAAAATCAACAAAAACACCTGCATAATTGAAAACCATAAAATTATTTTTGTTTCCAACTTTTGAGCATTTTTAGTATTAATAAGAATTGCTCTTCCTTGTTTTGTTTTCTAATTTTGAAAATATAAAAAAATTACAAATTAAAAGCCACAAAAATATGTTTCTATTCCTCTGAATCTCAATTACTTCGTACATTTTCGTGCTCCTTGTGTTCGACCCTGGTCGCTATATCGGGTTAAATAAATAACGGAGACCGCTAACATTCCCGTATTAAATGATTTATTCTAAGTGGTTTCTTTATTTTCTTGTTGATTGCGCTTCGCGGTTTGGGTCGGAACGACCTGTCGAGAGTTATCTGATACCTTTACCCGAGTCGTGAGGCGTGTCATCAAAGGCATAACTCATGTTGAGTACTGGAAAGTGAAAAGAATGCTATAGTGCAACGACGAATGAAAGAATACAATTAAAAGAAATCGGTGATCCCCTAATGCTTAGGATCAACTAGTCCTAAGTATTACAATCTGTATACAAGGGGAAAACTGAGGGTTAGAATGTACAGGGTCTACCTCCCCTATACTTAGGGTAAAATATCCCTAAGTATAGGAAGCGAAACAGAGGTAAAAAGAATCAAATAGATAATCACAAGTCTGACATTCCCCATACTTAGAGTAAAGTACGTCCTAAGTACAACATAATCATAAGATAAAGATGGGTGTTAGACAAAAGAATGTGCGATATGGACAACCGAATCTATACAATTGCGGTAGATAGGTGATAATCATGCATGAGATGCAAATGATGTGAATCGAAGACCACATCTCATGCAAAATGAATAGGGGCAATCTCAACAATTAGCAGATCATGATCTAGATATGGCTTCAGTCGCTGACCGTTAACTCAAAAGGTGGATTCAGATGATAAATCAGATATATGAATACTTCCGTTGTCATTTATCTTTTGGACCAAGTATGGACCCTTCCATTTGCTCTGCAACTTCCCTAAAAATAATCTCAACCTAGCATCTATTAGCGATACTCTCTAATTCGGCTCAAACTGTTTATGGCTGATATGTGAATCATGCCATATCTTGACTCTCTCCTTATATTGTAGGCAATTCAAAAATGTTGTATCTCTCAGCTCCTCCAGGGCTGCCAAATTAGCTTTCCTCTTATCTCCTATACTCTTGGGATCCAATAATAAATGGCATGCCTTGCTATAAACGAGACGAAAGGGAGATGTACCCAAAGGTATCTTGAAGGAGGTCCAATAGGCCCACAAGACTGAGTCCAAAAGCTGTGGCCAATCCTTTCGGTTAGGGCAGACAACCTTCTGTAAATTAGTATTGATCTACATGTTCGATAGTTCAGCAAGACCATTGGTATGAGGGTGATATGGAGTAGCAATACGATGGTCTATGTTGAACTCGTTAGCAAGGACCATTACCATGCCGTTGATAAAGTGAGTCCCCCTGTCAGATATCAACACTCTAGGAACCCCGAACCGTGAAATAACATTCTTCCTCAAGATCTACAAACGGTCTTAGCATCTGCATTTTGGGCTGGGATGGCCTCATCCCAATGACTCACATAATCCATAGCAAACAGAATGTACTCAAATCCCTGACTCTTAGGGAATGGGCACATGAAATCGATGCCCCATGCGTCAAAAACCTCACAGAAGTGAATGAGCTACATCGACATCATATCACGTTATCCTCAAGTGCCCATCCTCTTATAGTCAGTACACCTATTCACGAATTCATGAGAATCCTTGAAGAGGGTAGGACACCATAGGATGGATTCGAGCACATTATGTGTTCTCCTCCTCCCAAAATGATATCCATCTGCCTCAAGCTTGTGGCACTATTTGAGGATGCTATGGTGCTCCTCCTGAGGAATGCACCGACGCCAGACGTTATCCCCTCCTTCATGATAAAGGACGATATCATCCCAATGGTACGACTTGGACTTCGCAAGGAAAGTCTCAAGCCGCTGTTTGGGCCAATTGTGTGCAACTTTCTTGGTGACAAGATAGTTCACATTGTCAGTGTACCATGGAAGTGAGGCGACAGCAAGGATCGCCTCGTATGGGAAGGTCTCTGTAATAGGTGCAATCTGCTCTGAATCTTCAAGGTTCTCTAATCAGGAGTGGTGATCCGCCACCACATTCTTGACTCCAGGCTTATCCTTAATCTCAATTTCAAACTCCTGAAGTTGAAGGATTCATCTGGTCAATCTGGATTTGGCATCCTACTTTACCATTAGGTGCTAGATGGTGGTGTGATCTGTAAAAATTGTCACTCAGGATCCAAGAATATAAGATCTGAATTTGTCCAAAGTAAGGACTACTGCTAGCATCTCCTTCTCTGTAATTGTGTAATTCTGTTGAGTGGCATCCAAAGTCTGTCTAGCGTAGTGAATTGCATATGGCAATCCATCATTCCTCTATCCTAGCACAACCCCTATGGAAAAATCAGAAGTATCCGTCATGATCTCGAATGGGAGAGACCAATCGGGTGGCTGAACGAGGGAGCCTCGATAACTAATCTATTGAGAGTCTTGAAGAAGTCTAGATACTTATCATCTATAATGAACTCGATGTCTTTTATCAGGAGATCAGTAAGCGGTCGGGAAATATGACTGAAATCCTGAATGAATCGTCAGTAGAAACCGACATGCCCCAGAAAAGACCACAACTACCGCAAGTTGGATGGTGGATTGAGTTTCCTAATGATATCCACGTTGGCCGGATCAACCTCCATGCCCCTATTGGAGATGATATGACCAAGCACCGTCCCCTGAGTCACTGTGAAGTGACTCTAGTCCCAATATAATAAAAGATGGACCTCGATACAATGCTGAAGTAAGTGGTCTACGCAGTCAAGACAAGCATCGAACCCGTCGTTGTAGACCGAAAAGTCATCCATCAAGAATTCTAAACAGTCACCCACCATGTCCAAGAAAATAGACAACATGAAACTTTGGAATGTAGCCAGGGCATTACATAAACCAAAGGGCATCCATCTGAAAGCATATGTCCAAAACGGACAGGTGAATGTCGTTTTCTCTTGGTCTCCAGATGCTATGTCCACCTAGTTATAACTGAAGTATCCATCATGAAAACAGTAAATACTTTTCCCAGCTAGCTCTCGATGATCTAATCAATAAATGGCAGTGGGAAATGATCCTTCTTAGTGGCCTAATTCAATCATTTGTAGTCCACACAGACCCACCAAGAAGTGGGTACCCAGGTAGCTATCTCCTCTCCAGACTCGCTCACAATTGTAGTGATAACTGTATTCTTGGGTACCACATGTAATGGACTAACCCATTTAGAGTCAGAGATGGGGTAGATAAAATCACTGCTCCACCATTTTGATATCTCCTTCATGACCACATCTCGAAGATTCGGGTTCAGCCCTCGCTGGAACTCACGCGATGGCTTAGCATCCTCTTCGAGATAAATATGGTAGGAGCACATGGCCAGACTTATCCCCTGGAGATCAGCTACGCTCCATCCAATCGCCTTGCAGTTTCTTTCAAAAACCTCCATCAAACGAGATTCTTGCTCTCCAGTCAGATCTGCTGAGATAGTGACCGGGTACATATCTCGCTCACCCGTAAGGAATCTATACTTCATCGACTTTGACAAAAGCTTCCACTCAGGACAACTAGGAGTTGGAAAATCCGGATTCTGAAATGTCAGAGTGAATTCTACTAGGTCTACATGGGAGAACTCATAGTGTGTAAACATCCGGCGAAGATAGTCCTGATGGTGTGTTTGGAATCTCTGATGGCTCACTCTTTGCCCTAGCTATCGGCACTGAAGGAGACAGACAAGGCAAATAGTCATCAAAATCATCCCTATCAATGTCGGAGTTCGAGGGATATAAATCATAAGAACATGAAAACAAATTTTCTTCGCCATCCATCCCGCAATCATCAGCCTCTAATGTGTCTGGTGTCAAGAGTATGCTCTTAGAATTCTCATCAGACATATCTGTAAATCAACTGTATCTGAAGGCGTGACAAGGGCTCGTGCTGCTAGGTCTGACCATATGGCTTCATCATCAGGGATCTCAAAGTTTCACTCCTGGTGGACATCTCGCTCGGTATATGTCATCTGCTCTGCATCGCTTGACAACTCGGAGTAGGTTGAATCTCTCGCTCTCGTCTCTTCGATTGTCTCTATTTTTACACTTTCCCCCTCAATGCGAAAGTATACCTTCCAACTATCATGGTCTAACATAGCCTTGGTTGTGGCCAAGAATGGGCGTCCTAGTATAATGGGGGTATCTGTCAGAGACTTAGGGATCTCCATGTCCAATACAACAAAGTCCACGGGGAATTTTAGGCCTGAAGTGTGACGACCACGTCCTTTAATAGCATCTTCGTCCTCCTGATAGATCTATCAACGAACTAAAGGAATGTCTTGCTCTATCGAAGAGGGTCGAACTCGAATCGGTCGAGTAAATTTGTCAGAAGAAGGTTATTGGAAGAGTTGTTATCTAATATAGTATGATCGAACCACTGCTCATGGATGTGGCATCTAACATAAGGAGCTCCTGTATCGGTCACTTGGCTAGCAATTGGTTCTGAATGGTGAAGTAGGTGGCACGGGTCAGCACATGGATCTCTGCATTATGGTTCCTTCTCTTCCTACAGATGGTGTTCTTCTCCCTTAAATTCTTCTAGAAGAGAGGGACGTGATCTAGTGCCTCCTATAAAGTCACCTGAATCTGGAATCTGTCTATCATTTGCTGGCTGAAATCTTACTGATGTCTCTTTTTTTGATTTTCTGGTTTATTCCCCTTCGCTAAGCGGAGTGCTTGAGGGAAGGGGATGGATGGACCCTCTTCAGAGATATGAGCGTCAGGAAGAGGTTCATGTGTGTTTGAAGGAATAGAATCCATACAATCATCATCATGCAATACATATGGACTCGAAGAAGACGCAGAAACCTTTCCTTTATTATTATTTTTGGTCTTTTCACTTTTCCAGTTTTTTGATTTTTTCTAACACTATCCTGATATACAACAGATGGTAACACTACTGATACAGAAATGGTGGCATCAGTACCACCCACGGTATTTGTCTTCGTGGCATCAGCACCATGCTCTGGCTCAGCAACTAGAAAAATGGTGGCCTCAGTACCACCGTCTGCACCTGGCATAGCTACGGCCTCAGTACCGTCAGCTAGATCTACATCCTTGGTGGTTGTAGCACCACTGTCGTCATCATCGTGAGTGACATCAACACCGCTATCCTCCTCATATGGCGCTCTAGAAATCTCCATGTGGTCATCGCTCAAACAAGGTGTCACCGGCTGGCATCCTACCGCTCCTAAGTATCTCCTAAAGGATATGGAATAATCCCCAAGCGCATCAGGGAAGCGTTAGCGTCGTATTGAATACGACGAAGAACGACTAGTCGTACTAGTTGTTCGGTGCAACAGAATTTAAAAATTTTCATGCGATGAAACCACATGATCCAAGAACGATTCTCGGATCGTTTCATCTATAACCACAAAAATTATAAAGGAATACCTCTTGAAGTGTGGTTGATCGAGTCTCTACGAAAAAGAGACCTCATGTCTCAAGTCTGATCGTTGCAGAAGAAGCTTACGAGCGCATGGATGAGTCACGTGATCCTCACAATCCAACGAGTTAATCCAAGCACGGTGATCTCGTGATCTCGTCGTACGAGATCGAACGTCTTCTTCACGAGCGTAGAACTCCAAAGAAGATAGAGAACTAAAGAACATCGAAGCAGCAGTGCGGTGGTGAAGGCGACGATGACTATCTCCTCTAGGGTTTGGTGGACGGCAACCAAGGAGAGGGAGAGAGAGTATGCATGTGGGGAGAGAAAAGAGAGAGAGATGTGCTTCCAAAAGCATAGCCCTAGAGAGCATGGTATGCCTCTCTATTTATAGGGTTTTGAGATCCATGGATCTCAATCCATGGGACTCATAAAATCAATGGCTGAGATTGATTTATGATCAACCCAATGGTCAAGATTGTTGTTGGTAAAAGCCAATAACTTTTGATTTCATTTAGATCAAATATATTTGACAAATCAAATATACATCAATCCTAAAATTAAACCAACCAAATAAGGAGACAAATTAGAGATCTCATCTCCCATTGGAATATAGTGGACGGCCACCAATCCCATGTAGGACTTGGTAGCCGTCCACTTATTTCCAAGTGGGGCAATCTCATGAAATATCATGAGATTGCATATCTCCATGGAATTTTCCATTATTTAATTCAACAACTTCTGTTGTGATTTATTCTCCAAAAATAATTCACAATTAATTTTGAGAATTATGCAATCTTGCCATTGGAAAATTGTGAATCACATTCACAACCCAAAATAATATATAATTTACATTTTCAATTAATTAAACAATGTGTATCCAATACACATTAATAATTAATCAACAAATATAAATTATAATTAGCTATCTCTAATACATTATAAATCACATTTATAATATATTATGATTAATTGGATATTGCTATCCACATTATTCTTATCCATAATAATTAAATCACATTTAATTATATTGGATAAATCCACATACACCATGACAATTAAATCACATTTAATTATCAACTTCTCAATGCTTAGATCTATGGAATTATTCTTGAACCCTTCAAGAATAATGTGATTTCTCCTCAGATACATGGAGATAAAGACAGGGCGATTTTATTGTTCCATGTATAGTGACATGGATATTGAGATCAGATCTCAAATCCAGATCCCATGGACCTCTCATAGATGCTTGATTAAATCAAGGTCGTAAACCTAATCTTCTCATTGCATCTGAATCATAGTCAGATCAATGTCCAAAACATGGACTAAGATTAAGTAACTTCTCAATTAAGGAGTCACTAAAATCCAGACATGTTTCATCACCCCCTCGGAATGGAAGCGTCATGGTTATACAATCGTTTATGATCAAATCACCCTCAGGTATTCCCAATACCTATACATCCTGCATACTGGAAGACCTATGATCATCCCAAAGATATAAATCACTTTTATATTGTCATCTTCAGGGTTTATCATTAAGTTTTCGAATCTTGGTCCATGGGATTTGGTACAGATCATATGCTTTCACAAAGCATATATCTTACCTTCAAATTCATGTCATGGTTCCAAAGCATGACGACCATGCATGGAATTTGATCAATCCCAATACCTCATGAGTGAGCTCATGTCTCCCGGTTCACAAGTGAACATGTATGATCCCTTTGAGAGATCGTATTACTCATATGCCCTTACATGCACACCAGCTCGCCGATGTATAGACCTTGGTTAGGTCATCAAACTATTGGTCTGCCAAATGTACACACTCATACATATAGCAACACATCTATCTCTGGTCAGAGGATGTGTGCCTATGATGTGACAGTATTCAACAAAGGTCTTTGGTTATCTCGATCTCGTTAAGTCAACCCATTGACTAAACTAATCTGATACCTTCGAATCACTATTCCCATGTAGAGGACCTGCATCAAGAGGTCGATCAGATATCAGACTAGTGAGAAAGGATTGCCATCTCTTACTCAGGATGGAGATCATCACTTGACAATCATTTGATGATGCTTGATGAGTCCTCTATCTAACTGCTTAGATATTCATCCAAGCATCAGCCTCTATGATTCAATCAATGAATCAACAACTGTATGATTATCAAGTTGGCCATGGAACATAACCCTTATTGTACAGAGGGACCTTATAGTGCATTTATTCATTCAATCTCAGAAAGGGAGTGAAACATAATCAATAACTTTTCTTGATAAATCATTTATTATAATAACATATATTGCAGGAATGGTTCGCCTCGGGCTCATATTGCTAACAATCTCCCACTAGCGCTCAGAACCATTTAGGAACAATCATTAAGCCATACTCATTACATGTTGGTCTAAAACCTTCTGTGTCAAAGGTTTGGTAAGAGGATCAGCAACGTTGTCGGCAGAGGCCACCTTGGTGATGATGATATCACCACGCTTTTGAATCTCCCGAATTATGTGGTATTTCCTTTCCACGTGCTTGCTCTTCTGATGCCATCTGGGTTCCTTCACCTGGGCAATGGCTCCTGTGTTATCACAAAGTAGCGGGATGAGTGTATCAGAGGAAACTATGCCATGCTCCAGGACGAACTTGCGCAACCACACCACCTCCTTTGCAGCATCTGATGCGGCAATGTATTCGGCTTTAGTTGTTGTATCTGTTGTTGTGTCCTGCTTCTTGCTTCTCCATCTCACAACACCACCATTCAATAGGAATACAAACACTGATGTCGACTTTCGATCGTCAATATCCGATTGGAAGTCAGAATCTTTATATCCCAAGACTTGGAGATCACCATCTCCAGAGACCAAGATGTAATCTTGCGTCCGTCTTAGATATTTGAATTTGTTCTTTACTGCATTCCGGTGTTGTTATCCATAGAAGGATTGGTAACGACTTACCACTCCCACTGCATGGCAGATATCTGGCCTAGTACACATCATGGCATACGTTAAACTTCCTACATCTGATGCATAAGGGCATCCTGCCATGGCTTTCTTTTCCTCAACAGTTTGAGGAGCCATTCCTTTAGACAGGTGGATACCATGTCTTAAGGGTAGGAATCCTTTCTTGGAACTATCCATACGGAATCGTTCAAGAATCTTCTTAATGTATCCATGTTGTGACAATCCCAAAATCCTCTTTTCTTGGTTTCTGAACAACTTCAGGCCTAAGATGTAAAAGGCTTGTCCAAGACCATTCATCTCAAAGGTATGGGATAGGCAAATCTTCACACTGGTCATCATCCCTGTATCATTCTCAAATGATAAGGATGTCATCTACGTAAAGCATGATGAACACAATGAAGATCCACTAAGCTTCTTGTAAACACAAGGTTCATCTGGATTCTTCACAAAATCATAACTCTTTATGGTTTCGTCAAATCTAATGTTCCAGCTACGAGAAGCTTGCTTGAGACCATAGATGGATTTCTTCAGCTTGCATACTTTGCCATCCTCAGTTATGAAGCCCTAGGGTTGCTCCATATAGATATCCTCCTCGAGGTATCCATTGAGGAAAGCCATCTTGACGTCCATCTTCCAGATGTCGTAGTCAAGATATGCAGCTATAGCTAGCAGTGTCCTGATGGATTTAAGCATAGCCACATGAGAGAATGTCTCATCATAGTCGATGCCTTCTCTTTGTGTGTAGCCCTTGGCTACGAGCCGTGCCTTGAAAGTCTATACTTTCCCATCAGGTTCCCTCTTTCTCTTGAAGATCCATTTACACCCAATAGGTTTTACCGCTTTAGGTGGTTCCACTAGGGTCCATACACCATTCTTATGCATGGAGTCAATTTCTAACTTCATTGCTAGCATCCATCTATCCATGTCATGATCCGCGAGTGCTTCATCAAATGTAGTAGGATCATTGTCAGTTTCACTTGACACATGGAATCCATACCTTTCAGGTGATGCAACCACCCTCGAACTCCTTCGAAGAGGTATGGGTGTTTCTTCTTTATTTACTTCTTCAGTTTCTGGTCTAGGAAGCTCAAAATCCTCAGGGGATTCCATGAGTTCCTCTACTTCACTTTTGTCTTGACCTTTAAGGAAATCATCCTCCAGAAATTTCACATCTCTAGAGACAAAAACCTTTTGGGTCCCAGGGTCATAGAACAGGTATCCAATACCAACTTTAACGTACCCAATGAATTAACACTCACGAGTGCAAGATTTTAGCTTACTTGCGTCCACGTTCTTCACATGAACCAAGCAACCCCAAACCCTCAAGTGATTAACACAAGATTTGGTTCAATACCAGAGCTCATGAGGAGTCTTAGGTACAGATTTGCTAGGAATCTTATTCATGATATATATTGCAGTCTCTACTGCATATCCCCAGAAACTAAGTGGTAAAAATGCTTTGCTCATCATTGAACGGGCCATATCCATTATGGTACTGTTACATCTTTCAGCAACACCATTAAGTTGGGGAGTTCCAGGAGTAGTGAGATTGGAGACAATTCCATTCTCTTTAAGGTATTCCTTCAATTCATCTGAGAGGTACTTGCCACCTCGATCAGATCGAGTTCATTTAATCTTCCTATCGGTTTGGTTCTCAACCAAAGCCCTAAATTCTTTGAACTTTTCTAAGGTTTCAGATTTATGACAAAATAGGAAGACAAACCTGTATCGCGAATGGTCATCAATAAACGTCAAAAAATATCGATATCCATTTCGAGTTGCGGTACATCGGTATGTATTAGGTCAATAATACCTTCGCATCTCGTAAATTTGTTACGAAAAGGAATCCTAGTCATTTTACCTCGAATACAATGTTCACAGGTAGGTAAAGATTAAACATTTAGAAAACCCAAAGGTCCATCCTTTGTCAATCTATTGATCCTATCAACAGATAAATGACCAAGCCTTTGATGCCAAATCATATTTGAATGATTTTTATTCTCCCAGGATCTTTTAGGGTTTTTATTAGTGGTTGTAAAATTCATGACATGCTCATTAATGCACAATTCATAGAGTCCACCAGAAGTCAAAATACCATCTGTAATATATTTATCATAATGATTTATGAATAATTTATTACAGAAAAGGAATGAATATCCACTTCTAACTAGCTTAGATAAAGATATCAAATTCCTTCTGACTTCAGGTACATAAAGACACTCTTTAAGTACCAGGACTCTACCACTAGATAATGATAGCCAACGAGTCCCAACGGTGACTGATGTAACAGTTGCATCAGATCCCATCTGGATGACTATCTCCCCTTCTTCAGGTTTTCTAGTTTCCTGAAACAAATGCAACAAATTGCATACATGAACAGAAGAACCAAAATCAACAACCCAACTTTCTTCTCGTCCAACGAGAAAACTGGTTTCAATGATAAAAGTAGATTTCATACCTGCTAAGGCTTTACCTTTGTCGACCGACTTCAGGTAATCCGGACAGTTACGCCTCCAGTGCCCCGGCTTCTTGTAGTGGTAACATACGTCGGTTTTCTTCGACGCCATTAGAGCGGATGCATTGGAAGATGATCCAACACCTTGTGCCTTCTTCTTTCTCTTCTGGGTCGGGCCCTTTCAAGAACCTTGCTTCCAACCGCGCTTCCCTCTGACCTGTGCAACCATTGTACTACCAGCGGGACCATATTTCTTCATTATGTCTTCTGTAGAGTTTAATACAGCAAGAAGCCCAACGTTTGTCAATTCCAGCTTGTTCATGTGGAACGAAACCACAAAGTTGTTGAAAGACTTGGGCAACGACAACAGAATGAAATCATATTGCATGTCTGCATCCATGGTTGCCCCAAGAGTCTCCAGCTCCGATAAGTACCCAAACATTTTGAGTACATGTTCACGGACCGAAGTTCCTTCCTGCATCTTGCAGCAAACGAGTTCTTTCATAACGTTGTATCGCTGGGTGCGGTTAATGTCACCAAACATATCTTTCAGATTCTGCATTATCTCCTGGCAAGTGCTCATCTCAACATGTTGTTTCTGAAGAACATTGGAGAGAGAACCCTAGATATAGCATCTAGCCAAGACATGATCTTCATCATACTTGTCATTGCTTACTTTTTCTTTCTTTGATTTAGGGTTTTCATGCTTGTCTTCTGAGAGCACATAACTTATACGCTTAGCCGAGAGATCAAGCTACAAATTACGGATCCAATCCGAGTAACTTGGTCTGGTCAACTGGTTGACCTCCAGAAGCCTAATTAGTGGCTTCATGGACTTCATTTTCTGAAATTAAGAATGCACTATATTAGAACATATAATCATACATTCAATTTTTGATATTTGATTAAGGCATTTTAAATCAAATTAGTCTTGCTCTGTCAACTATGAAAGTTTATTCCCTTAATCACTTTCAAAGTAAGAGATATACTTACCACTATATCTCAAGCAAGAACATGGATCTCCTTTTTATCTTTGTCATATCCCAATAATATGAGAACCTATGACTCCAATAAAGAGAAGCGGGAACACATTCCGCCTTGCTAGTCCGACTTGCATTTCCCAATTCGGTCTTTAATACCCAAGCCCACCACCCCTAAGGTGATGTTGACCCGTCATTAATTGAACCAACCATCAACAGGAATACAACTCGCTATGCGCAATCCAATATCGCCCCAATATTATGAGGACCCGATATTGGGGTCACTACGCATACGTCCTTACTCTTTCGAGAAGCGACGAGCCCGATCTAAATGGATCATATGCAGGAGCTGTCACTTCGGACAAGCATCTCCTACATATAATATCTGGCGACGAAACCCTTCGCCTTGATGGCAGACCATCAATGTAACTTGTGTGATCCTCCATTTCATGTTCAAATTTTAATTAATTATTGTGAATCATATTCATGTAATTGAATTTTCTAAGGGAATCAACAACTCTATTCCTTATAGAGTATTTTAAATGGACATAATTAATTCAATCATATTAAATTAATTATCAATCCAATTAAATCAACATACTTGATTGTTTTACTTGAATATATATATGGTATTATTCTCAAAGTACATATTAATTCGAATTTTAATAGTTAGAAAATACATCTTGATTTCTTCGGCATTATCAAGTCCCTACCCGTTGTCATGGCCAACACCGACGAGAGTGGGACATATCACATACGTTGCAACCCGCAGCCCCAGCGATCTCCGACTAGACACCATATCCGCCTCGAGAAAGGATAATGCCAAATAGATCAATTTGTACTTGAGATGATAATAGGTTCTTCAATCAAAATTATAACATATAGTAATAATCAAAACATTTTTGATTATAAGGAAATTTGCTAGACAAATTCCCAATCCTAATCAAGCAAGGAGTTTGGTGATCGTGTTTCCAATTATGATCTAGATAAAATCTAATCATGTTATTGGTTGAGGCCAAGTCAATTAAGGAAACAATCATCTTCCAATATTTCTCAAATATTTCCATAATTATTTCTTGAAATTAATAATTAATTTCATTAATTGACAATCACATGGTTCTTGATTAGGACTGTAATTTCAGCAGTGACCCCTACTTACTAAAATTAACATATCTCAATCAATTTAAATCCAAATTAGACAAAAACATTTTTTGAAGATTGATAATTTGATTTAAGACAGAATCTAAGTGATAATTCACGAATTTCTAGGCAGATCAAAACAGTAATTAACTCATTAATCATGTTAAGATTTATAGTTCCCGCAACAGTGCATACATGTTCATTAAAACAACCATATCTCGAGCAAACGGAATCCAAATTACGTAAACTCAGATCCTATGGTTTCCTTATTTAGTGGAGAACAAAATCCAAGTGATTAATTCATGTTTAAACAATTTAAACAGGGCCGAATTTATTCACTAATCAGAAGTGCGAAAAACAAATGCGACAAAAACTTTCGCGACCTCTACGAACCCAAGTCCTCTTAGGTTTGTGGATCGTATCCAAAACCTTCAACCTAAGGCTCTGATACCACTAGAAGGATATGGAATAATCCTCAAGCACATCATAGAAGCGTGAGCGTCGTATCGAATACGACGAAGAAAGAGTAGTCGTACTAGTTGTTCGGTGCAACGGAATTTAAAAATTTTCATGCGATGAAACCACATGATCCAAGAACGTTTCTCGGATCGTTTCATCTATAACCACAACAATTATAAAGGAATACCTCTTGAAGCGTGGTTGATCAAGCCCCTACAAAAAAAGACCTCCTGTCTCAAGTCCGATCGTCGGAGAAGAAGCTTGCGAGTGCGGGGATGAGTCGCGTGATCCTCGCAATCGAACGAGATGATCCAAGACCTCCTGATCTTGTCGTACGAGATCGAACGTCTTCTTCATGAGCATAGCACTCCAAAGAAGACGGAGAACCATAGAACGTCGAAGCAGCGGTGCGGTGGCGAAGGCGACGACAACTATCTCCTCTAGGGTTTGGTGGAAGGCCACCAAGGAGAGGGAGAGAGAGTTGGCGTGTGGGGAGAGAAAAGAGAGAGAGATGTGCTTCCAAAATCTTAGTCCTAGAGAGCATGGTATGCCTCTCAATTTATTGGGTTTTGGAATCCATGGATCTCAATCCATGGGACTCATAAAATCAATGGTTGAGATTGATTTATGATCAATCCAATGGTCAAGATTG
Source organism: Ottelia alismoides (assembly GCA_037367405.1). Classification (NCBI taxonomy): domain Eukaryota; kingdom Viridiplantae; phylum Streptophyta; class Magnoliopsida; order Alismatales; family Hydrocharitaceae; genus Ottelia; species Ottelia alismoides. Next base: position 187,673 of record JAZKJV010010237.1, read on the forward strand.
TTGTTGCTAAAAGCCAACAACTTATTGTTTATTTTAGATCAAATATATTTGACAAATCAATATACATCAATCCTAAAATTATACCAATCAAATAAGGAGACAAATTCCATGGAGATCTCATCTCCCAATGGAATATAGTGGACGGCCACCAATCCCAAGTAGGACTTGGTAGTCGTCCACTTATTTCCATTTGGGGCAATCTCATGAAATATCATGAGATTGCATATCTCCATGAAATTCTCCATTATTTAATTCAACAACTTTTGTTGTGATTTGTTCTCCAAAAATAATTCTCAATTAATTTTGAGAATATTGCAATCTTGCCATTAGAAAATTGTGAATCACGTTCACAACTCAAAACAATATATAATTACATTTTCAATTAATTAAACAATGTGTATCCAATACACTTTAATAAATAATCAACAAATATAAATTTTAATTAGCTCTCTCTAATACATTATAAATCACATTTATAATATATTATGAATAATTGGATATTGCTATCCACATTATTCTAATCCACATTAATTAAATCACATTTAATTATATTGGATAATTCCACATACATCATGACAATTAAATAACATTTAATTATCAACTTCTTAATGCTTAGATATATGGAATTATTCTTGAATCCTTCAAGAATAATGCGATTTCTCCTCAGATACTTGGAGATAAGGACATGGCAATTGTATTGTTCCACGTATAGTGGCTTGGATATTGAGATCACATCTCAAATCCAGATCCCATGGACCTATCATAGAAGCTTGATTAAATCAAGGCCGTAAACCTAATCTTCTCATTGCATCTGAATCTTATTCAGATCAATGTCCAAAACTTGGACTAAGATTAGGTCACTTCTCTATTGAGAGGAGTCACTAAAATGTAGACCTGTTTCATTACTCACTCGGAATTGAAGCATTATGGTTATACAGTTGTTTATGATCAAATCACCCTCAGGTATTCCCAATACCTATACATCCTGCATACTGGAATACCTATGATCATTCTGAAGATATAGATCACTTTTACACTGCCATCTTCAGGGTTTGATCATTAGGTTTCTCAATCTCGGTCCTTGGGATTTGGTACAGAACATATGCTTTCACAAAGCATATATCTTACCTTCAAATTCATGTCATGCTTCCAAAGTGTGACGACCATGCATGGAATTTGATCAGTCCAAATACCTCATGAGTGAGCTCATGTCTCCCGGTTCACAAGTGAAATTGTATGATCCCTTTGAGAGATCGTATTACTCATAGGCCCTTACATGCACACCAGCTCGTTGGTGTATAGACCTTGGTTAGGTCATCAACCTATTGGTCTGCCAAATGTACACACTCAAACATATAGCAACACATCTGTCTCTGGTCAGAGGATGTGTGCCTATGATGTGACAGTATTCAACATAGGTCTTTGGTTATCTCGATCTCGTTAAGTCAACCCATTGACTCAACTAATCTGATACCTCCGAATCACTATTCCCATGCAGAGGACCTGCATCAAGAGATTGATCAGATATCAGCCTAATGAGAAAGTATTTCCATCTCCTACTCAGGCTGGAGATCATCACCTGACAATCATTTGATGATGCTTGATGAGTCCTCTACCTAACTCCTTAGATATTCGTCCAAGCATCAGCCTCTGTGATTCAATCAATGAATCAACAGCTGTATGATTATCAAGTTGGCCATGGTACATAACCCTTATTATATAGAGGGATCTTATAGTGCATTCATTCATTCAATCTCAGAAAGGGAGTGAAACATAATCAATAACTTTTATTGATAAATCATTTATTGCAATAACATATATTGCAGAAATGGTTCGCCTCGGGATCACATTGCTAACATCACCATGTCAACATCAAATATATATGAAGATATATCACCCAAAGTATCACTAGGAGTGGTAGTCTATGTAAATTGTACTTGATCAGACTTCCTCTTCAGATTGTTCGGGTTTGGTTCACTTTGAGTTGGTATGGAAACCTTGCCCTTGATGATATCCCTCATCTCCCGCTGAAATCGACCATCTCTCGCCAGAATGATACCTACTAATCTAAAAGTAAACGGGAGAGGTCATCATGGGGTGGTTCACATAGACGGGCCCATGAGAACCAAACTAGTTGCCTCGCTGGAAATGAGACTGAGTCTGCTGATAGTGAGGAGGAGGCTGGGAGTACTGCTGGTGAGGTTGTTGTTGCTTCCTCCACTACTGTCCCTGGTATGAGGGATGAGGACCCTCCTGGAGCTGTTGCTCATACTGGGAGTGATGGGGTTGCTGGTGTTACTGGTTGCTCTGCCCACCCTGAGCTGGAGGTTGCTGCTGGGAAGAGGTGCCTCCAGCAGACCACTGGAATCTGGGATGATCGTGATGGATCCCAGGCTGCTGCTGTTACCGGTCGTACCAAATCTTGATGACTTCCATCAACGGCTCCTGCTCTAAAGGTGGAGGGGGAAGAACTATCAAGGGATGATTCGACCGACAAACCACCATCTGAGTGTCCTGTGATGGTGGTGGCTGAGAGTAGTGCTGCGGCTGCTGGACCGGCTCTGCCTAGATGTGATGAACCTGACGGTATGTGTCAAAGAGCTAGGTGGAGCTGTTGCTGCTAAAATCAACTTGTGACCTAACATGGGGCTGTGGAGCCGACTCTGCCTCCTAGAGACACATGATCTGAGTCTTCAGGTCACTCAATTTCTATGCCAACTAGTCAATCTGGGTGAGGCCCTAACACTGCTTCTTCTCGATGATCTCAATGCCATCCAGCTTCTTGCTGATAATCTCCATGTCAGTAGCTGATGACTCGGCATGTGTTGCTACTGTTGACGAAGTAGATGGACCTGCATCGACATGTGGTATCCTCTGATTGGATACGGCCTATGGGAGGGGCTTCCCTTGAGTGTACACCCTAGTATGAGACATCATCATGTAGTTTTCTGCCATCTCCTCGTAGATGGTGAAGACTTGGTCCTCATCCTTGGCGAAATAAGACCCTCCACATGAGGCGTTAACAAGCCCTTGTAGCTCTGGTGTCAGCCCACAAAAGAAGCTCTGGACTAAGTTGGGCTTGGATATTTCGTGATGTGGACACCGGTTGGTGAGCTCTCTGAATCAATCTCAATCCTCGTGAAATTGCTCGTTTGGGATCATGGTTTTGTTGTTGATCATAGCTCTCGTTGCATTGGTCTGGCCGAGTGGATAATACTTTTTCAAGTACTCAGTTCGAAGCTGCTCCCAGGTGGTGACATACCTCCCTAAATGCTTCAGCCAATTGGCTGCCCTGTCAACTAATGAGAATGGGAAGGCGATCATCTTGATTGTGTCCTCGTCCACGACTCTGTCGTGGACAATACTGCAAATCATCTCAAACTTCTAGAGATGGAGGTGCGGCTCCTCGGTGGCTAGCCCATGGAACTTGGGCAGAAGATGAATAGTCTGGGAGAGAAGCTCGAAATCTTACAGGATCTCAAGAAGTTGAATCCATCAGTGGAGGAGAGTTGCACTATTGTTGTGCAACTGCCTCATCATACGTGGTGGCCTCGGCTACAGCTAATTATCTAGACATCCTTCACATCCTCCAGCTGCTAGTATCTCTCCACCGGCTGGTCTCTGCGGCTCTCCTCTGGCAGCTCTCATCTCCATCTGCTCTCGACACACATTTTCCATGAATGCTCCCTGGTATCTAATCTGGCATTGCATCATCTCCATGGAGGCTAAGAGTGTGTTGTTGATGGCGGCCTGGTCAAGTACGGATGGTGATCCCTGCGACTGCTCATCGGTGTGCCTCTCACTTCTGGCCATCTCTTTGATCTTTGCAAAGGCAAAAGACCCCAACTCAGATGCCATCAAATGAACATACAATTGTGTTGGCCTCTGCTCTGGCATCTAAGGACTGGAAGAAGGGTGGTCGAGGGGGAACAGGGTGGTAACAATATCAGGTTCAGAGAGCTGGTCGGGGCTCTCTGAAATTGCCCTAGAAGAATGAAAAGGAGTGCTCGAAAGCGATGTTGTCAAAGGCAACCTAAGTGACCTACTTCCCATCATTGTAATGTGGGGATTTTTGATGATGAGATCTGGAATGCAAATAGGATCAGATATCAAATCCCCAGTTCACTCACTCAACACTCGAGCTGATGACCGTGAGAAGTTGGTCGTTAATATTGTCAATTTTATTTAGTGATCAATTGGGAACACGATGCTCCCAGGAGACTCGCCAAATCCCATAGTTAGTTTTTCCTAGACCGTATGGCTGCGGACCATTTGCCAGCTACCCGATCTGCCCAATCTTCTAACAAAGTCCCAGACGGATTACCGGCTACCTGGTGAAATACTCACTGGAGAACAACCAACTGCAAGACCAGTAGTCTGAAAGGAGTTCAGGTATAGCTCTACCTAGTGTGCGGGTCACTCTCTTGCTACAGATAAATAAACCAATGAGGGGGTGACTCTCCCCAAAACAATGATTTTCAGATGAGGTGTATTTTAGGGTCTAGTTTGCATTAACAATCCAAAATTTATCTATTTTCACTTTTTATATTTTTCCCTAAAATAAACCAACACCTAAAGAATTTTTCAATTTCCTAGGTTATTTTGAGTCCAATAAAAATGGGGGCAGGAATTCAAAAAATCCTATGCGCGATGAAACACTATGATGCATGCAGAGAAAAATGCGTTCTTGACTCCAGCACTCTACATGTAGGGTGATCTGCGCATAAATTAAAGACAGAAAGTAAACTAACTAAATGATGCATGGAGAAATTTGCCTTAGACGACCAACTTCTATTGATTGTGAAGAACATATAGCTAACTAATAAGAGAGGGAGGCCTATGTCCAGTCTCAGATGTCGATCGGTGTCTGCAACAACAGATCATGCACGTGTTGTATACGACCTCTAGTAGTGTGTGGCCTCTCAATCGATTAATTTAACTTTTTCTTATTGATTATTAGCTAGGTCCAATTACGTTCTATATGAATAGAATGAGCAATTAGGTGTGGGGCCTTAGCTAATTATGTCACAATCACAAAAAATACTTAGTCTAGGGGCTAAATACTCGAGAATCAAAAGAAAATAAAAGGAGATAAATAAAATAAATCACAAAAAATGCGGTGAGGTCCCCCAAGTACACCGGTACTCAACGAAACAGACCCTGTTGAGTCTAAGTGTCCAAAAAAGGAGTCCACGTCCACAAATATTACAATAACCAAAGTTTTGCAGGAAAATAAACTAGTCTATAAACTATAACTACTCTCTTCCAACTCCTGCTCCTCTGGTGCGGTGTCCTCCAACAGAAAGATGAAGCATCCTCGGGCGGTTCCTCACGCAAAAATTAAACATAGATGTGTCAAAAAGTAGTTGTATCAAATAGAGACAAAGAAATAATAAAAGAGAAATAAAAGAAAAATGACTACTAAGTTGTGCTCGTCGGCAACAACGTCATTCTAATAAGGGACCTATCGACTAAGGCTAAGTATCACGAAATATCAAGGTCGTTGTGACCCGAATCAACAAGTTGGGATCAATTAAGAAAAATAACCACGAAAAATAGATAAAAAACAATCAAGCATATGTAAGTGGTTTCTTTATTTATTTTACCTGGTATAGAAATCAGGGTCGATCATAATCAGCTTGAGAAAACCTACGAAGTAGTCAAATCTCAGGAATAAAATAAAACATTTTAGTGGTTTTTTTAACTTTGCAATTTTTTTATGGTTTTTAATACAGAAACAAAGTCAACAAACAATAAAACAAAGTAACACCATAATCTTTTTGTGTTTTTAATTAAGGTTAAAAATGCTCAGAAAATTAAGATAAAGATTTTTTTTTTAGTTTTTGAGGTTTTAAAGAATTTTTGGTAACTTTATGGAGATTTTCTGTTTTTTTGTAATTTTTTAAAAATCAAACAGTGACTAAAGATGCAAATAATAAACAACTGAGATCAAATTGCAACTTAAAAACTCATTAAGAGCCCCAAGGTCCTGGACTACACATTTTGAGAAAATAAAAGAACAACCTACAAACAGGTTCTGAAATGAGAAATTTTGGATTTTTCTTTAATTTTATATGATTTCATATTTTTTTAGGTGTTTTGCAATTTTTAGGGTTTTTATAGGGAATTTTCAAAAAAAAATTAATTACTGTAGCTAAAGCACACAAGAATACACGAACACGATTGTTTTTGGAATGTTTAAGACATTTTTAAATTATTATGGATTTTAAAAAATAGATAAGTTAATATTTAGGATTTTTCAAATTTTAGAAAAAATAAATGCAAAGAAATTAACCTACAAAAATTACTCTAAATACTACACGTCAACAGGAGTTGGTGGCAATGTTTAGATATTTTTTGGCATAAATTTGCTAATTATTAAGTTAAATAAAAGACAAGAAGTTTGTAGGGACCTGTAAGTGAAGAAACTATTTGAAGGGGCCAAATAATAACATCCAATAAAAATCCAGGGGCCTAGTATGCAATTAGTCCACTCGACACACGTAGATCACATGGTCCAGACTCACAAGGGCCTAAATGCAAATTCTATAAACTTATCATTCAATTCATCACAACATAGACGTTCATAAAAATTACTGCAAATAACCCAAATAACATGTAGAGATACAAGTGAGTTCAAATAGACACGACTAAAGTGCAAATATCAGAAACTACGAGGTCCAAAATGTAAAGGTTCGCAACTACAACAATTATTTAAGGGTCGAAAGCTAAATACATAAATAAACGAGGGTAAAAGGGAAATATACCCTTTGCAGGCACATGCAAGGCACGTGGTGGGTTCTGGCAAAAGTGGTAGTTGAGGGCTCCGATCTGCTCCACCCAAGATCTGACGATGCAGGGAATATCGACCTTGATGGTTGTTAATCGTGCATCTGACGCTTCTGAGAAAAGGGGGTGAATGGACGGTCAGGATGGAATTTGGAGGAGAGGGTCTCCATCAAACGACGGCTGAGGATGCTGGAAGAACTCCTCCCCTATGACCTTCGCCCGAGCGTGGACTGATGAGCCGAATCCGACAGACTAAGGTAAAGGTGTCACTACGGTCGTTGTGACCTCAGTCACTCGGGACTCAGAGCTCAACAAGAAAAATATATCGGACCACCAAATAAAGATAGAAACACGAGAAAATCGAATAGCAGTCCTAGCTATGGGATTGACCTGGTATAGCTTCCAGGGTCGAACTCGAGGAGCATGAGATGGCATTGCAGCCTACGAAGTAGTCTAAATTAAAGAAAAATAAAAACAATGATTTTTGGTCGATTTTTAATATTTTTATATTTTTTTGGAATTTTTAATTATAAAGAAAATAGTAAAGCAATGAAAACAAGCAACTTTCAACAATTCTTTAATTACTCTAAAATGCTCTGAAAATTCAAACAAAAATATTTTTAGAATTTTTATATTTTTTACTATTTTTGATGAATTTTTGAGAATTTTTTTATTTTTATAGAATTTTATAAAAATGAAATAAGGTAAAAATAGAAAAAGGTTGTCCAGTCAGGCTTGGAGGACCAAAAAAAATATATAATTCTCCTGAAATAGCCTGGAGGTATTTTTCTTAAAACATATAAACAAATAGGAAAAATCAAAGAAAGAGTTTATTAATTTTTGGTTTTTCTATGAATTTTTAGAATTTTTATGAGTTTTTAGGGGTTTTTCCAATTTTATAATTTTTATAACTCCAAAAATGACCAAAATTGGCCAGAAAATCAAACACACCAAAATAGACAAAATCTAATTTTTTTGTAAATTTTATATGGTTTTTTATATTTTTTTATGAATTTTAAATCAGAATAGAGATAAAATTGAGGGTTTTTAAATTTTTAAAAATAGTAAACAGGCTCAAAAATTTTCCCAAAAATTAGTGAAAATTCTACACAGTGGCAGGAGCCATGTATCAAATTTTCACTTAATTTTGATGAGATTTGATATTTTATTTAAAACAAACAAGAGCCCACAGTGCACAGGGACTCGTTTGTAATAAAAATATCTTCTGGGGGCCTAAAAATAACAAAACCAAAACTCAGGAGGTCCTCGTTCAAAAACACCAGAATCCCACGCGCGTAGCACGTGTTCTGGGTACGGGAGGACCAATATGCAATAAAAAATACTTCCCAGGACTAATTAGCAACAGGTGCTAAAAGTCTAGGGAAGGTATTGCAAATTGCCCAACAAATTCAACACATGCGGAATTAAATCATTCACAGGGGCATAAGTGCAATTATACAAAAAGATATTTCATTCATTAACAATCAGAAACTACAACCCACAGAATGCAAATTCTCTAAAAACTCACGTGACGAAGCACGTGTCTCACATTAATAAGGACGAAAATGCAATAAAAGAAAATGACCAAGGTCTTTATGCAATTTTACCAAACTAAAATAAACTCAAAAAAATATTTACAGGACTGAATAATAAAGACTAAAAGAGATAGGGCCTTAGGGTACATTACCCTTTATTAACCGAGGGGCTGGATGCGCGCCACGTGGTGTATCCAACAACTGCAGGAAGCAGCGCTCCAACGAAGAAGCCTCAGCGATGATCGGACGGTGGAGGGCTCGCCACGTGGATGATCGTCTCTTGAAGGGGCTCGCCTCTCCTCTGCGACAGACTGTGAAGATGGCGCCGCTTGGCGATCGGATGGTGCTGGTATCGGGGCGCCTCTTCATATAAGTGAACGGTCTAGATCAAATCTGGGCCTCTGGGGGGTGAACGGATGGCAGGGGAGACTCCTGGAAGAACTCCTCGCTGGCGAACTTCGCCGGAGGAATGCTGCTGCGCTGGACCTCCTCGGGGGCTGTTGATGGGTGGAAAAGGTTCGCCAAAGCCTCCCTCGTGTGAAGGACCCCTCCGATGACGCCAAAGAGCTCCGAGGAGCTCGGGCGACAACGACCAAGCTGGGATCCTGTGCCTGAAGCTGAGGTCCTCAGATGGACCTACATGGACCTGAAAAGTAGCACAGAAACACTCCTGGGTCAAGGGCAAAATTCCTCGACCTGGTTAGAGGCGAGGTGAGTGACTGATGCGTCGGGGCGAAGGAACTCCAGCGATGCGACGACGAAGGAGTTTGACTCCCAGTTCCGGGACGAACTGGGTTGAATGGATGGGTGAAGAACGTGCAGGGGAGAAAGGCGGAGGTGATGGTCGTGTTGATCGATGGAATAGGTGGACGGAATGATCGGAATCGATGGTCGATGGCGAGATATGAAATTTGGCAAAAACGGAAATTAGAGAAATCTAGAAGGGATTAGGGTTACTGGATGATCGAGGTCGACTGTGGAAAAGCTTCTAAAGCTCCGGATCTTTGCCTCGAGGGCCGTCGATGCCCGAGGCTCGAGCGCTACTCCTGGGCGGCGCACGGCGGCGCTAGGCTGCCGGATCAGTGGCTGGGACACTTCCTCCTCACTGCGACAGCACCCGCAGCTAGCTGTCACTCAGGCGAAGGTAGTGGAGGTCCTGGGATGGGAAGGCGGAGCCAAAGATAGAGTGAAATGCATGGCAGAGCTGGGATTAAATATGGCTAGGGGTCCGACTAGAAGAGGTTCGGGTGAGCTTATCGGAGCACGGACCCCGAGAACCCACCCTGGGCGTGGATAAGGGAAGATCAATGATGGATTAGGACCCAGGGTTTGCGGATTTGGAGTTCGGATCAAGGCGCAGTATTTGGGAGAAAAGGCGGGTCGGGCGCAGATCCGCGGGCTAGTGGTCCAGGGGGGAGTTGACCGGGGGGTCAACATCCCCCGTGGACCAATGGGATGCGACCACGTCATAAATATTTGGAAATTCAATATAAAATAGTAAATGGTCGATTTTGGAAAAAGTTAAAACATGAAAAGTGTTTATTTATTTATAAACTACTTTTTTGTGATATTTATTTATTTTTTTGAAATAAAAATTAGGTATTTACAATATAGTATATTATATATAGGTATATACACTATATATTTTTTAATTTGATTTTTAATTATTTATTTTTGGACATTTTATTCTAATTTTGTATTTTATTTAATTATAGAATAAAATTTGGAATATTTTGGTATTTTTATTTTATTTTTATTATTTACTTACAAGGGTAAAATAAATAATTATGTACATTTATATACATGGTATATATACAAGGTTGGTTTTGATTTTGATTTTTATTTCTTTATTTTATTTTATTTTTATTTTTGTAATTTTCATTTTATTTATTTACATTATGAAATATAGAATATATACATATTTTTATGGAATTTTATTTATTTATTTATAGGGATAAATAAATAGATAAAGGGTTTCTATATACATGGTGAATATACAATGAGGAAGAGTATTTTATTTTCTTTTTAATTTTCTTTTATTTTTATTTTAATTTCATATTTACAAATATTTACAATTAAATACACACCCATTTTAATTTTTATTTAGAGGAAAATATTTTTATATATTTATAGGTATATGTACACATGTGTGGGCTTCCTTATCTCTCTCTCTACTTTGGTTTTTATGCGGTCAGGCCCATGCTGAGCCCTCCCTTGGGATTAGGTCGCTCAATATTTATTCTAAATATCTCCCTATTTTTCTTTTGTTTCTTTATTCTTTTATTTATGCACAAAAATATGCTAATTATTTATTTTTTCACAATGCATGCCAAATGCTAATTATTATTATTTACATATATCTACATATGTTTGGCAAAGGTTTTGTAGCTAAAATAAAAGAATAAAGAGTGATGAATTGGTCTTCATCGCCCCCCTATACTTAACTTTGCTAGTCCCTTAGCAAACACTTATTTGAAAAAGAAGTGAAAAAGAAAAAGAAAAAGAAAAAAGAAAAAGAGAAGAAAATGCATGGATTAATGATGAATATAAAACTTGCCTTTATTAAATTGAAGTATGGAGCTCGATCAGATCTTTGGATTGTTAATGTGTCGGAACATTATTTGGACTTAAGTTTAAAACTTAAAAGCCTCTAAGATCCACTAATCTATAATCAGGACTCCTCAACAATCCAGATCCGAACAAGTCTACATACACAAACCTTGAAGACTATGTGTCTTTCCTTGTACTGTGTAAGTGAGGTAAGCTCTCCACCTCAGAAGTAGTAACATGACAACCCTCCCCAACAAGGTAACTCTATGACCCTAGTCTGGCCACTCTTTCCTCGAGGAGCGGGGTATTCCCTTCTAAGTTCAAGTTCAACCGGCTCAAGAAGAGGGGGAAGAAGAGAATGGACCATGGCTAGTGTAGCTATCTATCCTTGGGAGCTCAACCAGTGTAGCCAAGTCTCCCTGCTGCAAGCTATATAAGGTGGGACATGAATCTCAAGCTTTTCTTATTTGCACTATATACATACTCCGGTGGGATTATCATTTTATATCAAACCCACCACTTTTTTGGAGTTATTTTCTTTTTGCATTTTTTTTCAAGTGCATCTATACAACATATACATGTGCAGCATATGTACATAAGGAGTTTGTCCGCTTGAGCCAGTAGACTATCCCTCTTTTGAAGCATTATTGCAACCCACAACTCCTGTCGTTAGACCTCATGGCAACCAGACCAAGTTGAGACCCACCTCCTTCACTAAAAGAAGAAGAGAGGTTCCGCCTAGAAGTACTACCCTCATATGCTGCCCCAAGTCAAGGAAGACTGCCTCCTCACCACCTTATCCGTAGAGAGCTCGATGTAAAGTGCGGGTCCAAGTCAAGCCATTGTCTATATGAGTCATGTGTGTGTTGTTAAGTGCTCTACTTATGCTCATTGAGATGACATGTGATCATAGCCTAGTGGACTCAAATAATTAAGTCACCATGGACCTGAAAAGCCTTAACCCTAAGCCCTATAAGGTTCCTCTTAGAATTAGGTGGATTAAGATCTTAATTAATCTCCATTTCCCAATTTAATTCCAGGCTAGTTTAAATGTCAACTATAATCTGGGAAAAACTATATAAGTATGTACAAGGATGCTATTTACACAATATTTACACAAATGCAAAATTTTTGAAAAATGTTTTGAAATCATGGATGAATGCACGAATGCAAGTTTTGCAAAATATTTACACAAATTTACACAAGGTTTTTGCAAACTTTTGATTTTCAAAACATTTTGGAAAAATTTCGTACTATATACATAATTTTGATATGCATATATTTACACAATTTTTAATCAAAAAGTTTTTGAAAACATTTTTACAAAAATAATTTGTATAATAGCTATCTATGTGCAAATAAAAGAATAATTATTTACATGGAAAATTTTTTAATTTTTATGGATTTTTGGGTTTTTAGCCATTTTTATTTATTAACACACTCACAAAAAGTACGAGTTATGTCTAAAGTATATATGAAATATATACACACCCCCTATACTTAGCTCGAACGATGTCCTCAGAGTCAAGAGCGATGAAGAAGACATAACTCGTGCTTAGTAAGGGAAGTGAAAAGGAAGGCTATATACAAAGACGAATCAAAGAATAGAAAATCAAGAGGATCTCGGATTTCCCCCCTATACTTAGGATCAAATAATCCTAAGTATAGCAGGTTGTACACGAAGGGAAAACCGAGTGAAGAATGTACAAGGTCTACCTGAAGGATACGGAGAAATCCTCAAGCGCATCACGGAAGCGTGAGCGTCGTATCGGATACGACGAAGAACGACTAGTCGTACTAGTTGTTCGATGCAGCGGAATTTAAAAATTTTATTCGATGAAACCACATTATCCAAGAACAATTCTTAGATAGTTTCATCTATAACCACAACAAGTATAATGCAATACCTCTTGAAGCATGGTTGATCGAGTCTCTAAGAGAAGAGACCTCCTGTCTCAAGTCCGATCGTCGGAGAGATTGCTTGCGAGCACGGGGATAAACCGCGTAGTCCTCGCAATCCAAGAAGTTGATCCAAGCACGGTTGCTCCTGATCTCGTCGCACGATATCGAACGTCTCCTTCGTGAGCGAAGCACTCCAAGTAGACGAAGAACCGCAGAGCGTCGGAGCCGCAGCACGATGGCGCAGGCGTCAAAAATTCTCTCCACGAAGGTATGGTGGACGGCCACCAAGAAGAGGGGGAGAGAGGACTGTCGAGTATGGAGAAAGAGAGAGAGAGAGAAGAGTGCTACAATAGCATGTAAAGAGAGAGCAAAGTATGCCTCTCTATTTATAGGGTTTTGAGATCCATGGATCTCAATCCATGTGACATATAAAATCAATGGATGAGATTGATTTATGTTAATCCAATGGTCAAGATTGTTGTTGGTAAATACCAACAACTTGTGATTTAATTTTGATAAAATATATTTGATAAATCAAATAAATATTAATACCAAATTAAATCAATCAAATAAGGTCAGAGAATGCAAAGGAGATCAACCTTCCCCTTTAGAGGGAGGTGACGGCCACCAATCCCACAAGGGATTTGGTGCCACCCCCTCCTTTCCTAATGGGAAGGCAATCTCATGGATTCCCATGAGATTGCACATCTCCTTGATTTTTCTCTCAACTTATTTTCCAACAACAATTTGTTGGTATTTTAATTCACCAAAATAATTCTCAACTTATTTTGGGAATATTGCAATCTTGACATTGGAATATTGTGAATCATATTCACAACCCAAAACAAAATGTAATTTACATTTTCAATTAATTAGACAATGTGTATCCAATACACATTAATAATTAATCTACTAATATAAATAATATTTAGCTCTCTCTAATATATTATAAATCACATTTATAACATATTACGAATAATTGGATATTACTATCCACATAATTATTATCCATATTAATTAAATCACATTTAATTATATTGGATAATTCTTCATACATCATGATAATTAAATCACATTTAATTATCAACTTCTCTTTGCTTAGATCTTATGGAATTGTTCTTAAACCATTTAAGAACAATGCTATTTCTCCTCATATACTTGGAGATAAGGACAGGGCAATTGTACTGTTCCACGTATAGTGACTTGGATGTTGAGATCACATCTCAAATCCAGATCCCATGGACCTCTCATAGATGCTTGATTAAATCAAGACCGTAAACCTAATCTTCTCATTGCATCTGAATCTCATTCAGATCAATGTCAAGTAAATGGACTAAGGTTAGGTCACTTCTTTGATGAGAGGAGTCACTAAAATCCAGACCTGTTTCATCACTCCCTCGGAATGGAAGCATCATGGTTATACAATCGTTTATAATCATATCACCCTTCAGGTATTCCCAATACCTACACATCCTGCATACTGGAAGACTCATGATCATCATGAAGATATAAATCATTTTTACACTGTCATCTTCATAGTCTGGTCATTAAGTTTCTCAATCTTGGTTCTTGGGATATGGTACAGACCATATGCTTTCATAAAGCATATATCTTACCTTCAAATTCTTATCACGCTTCTAAAGCATGATGACCATGCATGGAATTCGGTCAATCCCAATATCTCATGAGTGAGCTCATGTCTCCCGGTTCACAAGTGAACCTGTATGATCCCTTTGAGAGATCGTATTACTCATATGCCCTTACATGCACACCAGCTCGCCGGTGTATAGACCTTGATTAGGTCATCAACCTATTGGTCTGCCAAATGTACATACTCAGACATATAGCAATACATCTGTCTCTGGTCAGAGGATGTTTGCCTGTGATGTGACAGCATTCATCATAGGTCTTTGGTTATCTCGATCTCGTTAAGTCAACTCATTGACTCAACTAATATGATACCTCCGAATCAATATTCCCATGCAGAGGACCTGCATCAAGAAGTCTATCAGATATCAGTCTAATGAGATGGGATTGCCATCTCCCACTCAGACTGGAGATCACTACTTGTCAATCATTGATGATGCTTGATGAGTCCTCTATCTAACTCCTCAGATATTCATCCAAGCATCAACCTCTATGATTCACTTAATGAATCAACATTTGTATGATTATCAAGTTCGCCATGGTACATAACCCTTATTGTACAGAGGGACCTTATAGTGCATTCATTCATTCAATATCAGAAAGGGAGTAAAACAAAACCACTAACTTTTATTGATAAATCATTTATTACAATAACATTTATTGTAGGAATGGTTCGCATCGGCCTCACATTGCTAACAACATCCCACTAGCCCTCAGAACCATTCAGAAACAATCTTTAAACCCATACTCATTACATGCTGGTCAAAAACCTTCTGTGTCAGAGGTTTGGTAAGAGGATCAGCAACGTTGTCGGAGGAGGCCACGTTGGTGATGATGATGTCACCACGTTTTTGAATCTCCCAAATGATGTAGCATTTCCTTTCTACGTGCTTGCTCTTCTATTGCCATCTGGGTTCCTTCTCCTGGGCAATGGCTCCCGTGTTATCACAGAGTAGCGGGATGGGAGTATCAGAGGAAACTATGCCAAGCTCCTGGATGAACTTGCGCAAACACACTGCCTCCTTTGCAGCATCCAATGCGGCAATGTATTCGGCTTCTGTTGTTGAATCTGTTGTAGTGTCCTGCTTCTTGCTTCTCCAGCTCACAGCACCACCATTCAACAGAAACACAAACCCTGATGTCGACTTTCGATCATCAATATCCGATTGTAAGTCAGAATCTGTATATCCCAAGACTTGGAGATCACCATCTCCATAGACCAAGATGTAATCTTACGTCCGTCTTAGATATTTGAATATGTTCTTTACTGCATTCCAGTGTTGTTCTTCATAGCAGGATTGGTAACGACTTACCACTCCTACTGCATGGCAGATATCTGGCCTAGTACACATCATGGCATACATTAAGCTTCCTATAGCTGATGCATAAGGATATCCAGCCATGGCCTTCTTTTCCTCAACGGTTTGAGGAGCCATTCCTTTTGATAGGTAGATACCATTTCTCAAGGGTAGGAATCCTTTCTTGGAACTATCCATACGGAATCGTTCGAGAATCTTCTTAATGTATCCTTGTTGTGACAATCCCAATATCCTCTTTTCTCGGTTTCTGAACAGCTTCAGACCCAAGATGTAAGAGGCTTCTCCAAGATCTTTCATCTCAAAGGTATGGGACAACCAAATCTTCACACTGGTCATCATCCCTGTATCATTCCCAATGATAAGGATGTCATCTACATAAAGAACGATGAATACAATGGCGCTCCCACTAAGCTTCTTGTACACACAAGGTTCATCAGGATTCTGCACAAAATCATAACTCTTTATGGTTTCGTCAAATCTGATGTTCCAGCTACGAGAAGCTTGTTTGAGCCCATTGATGGATTTCTTCAGCTTGCATACTTTGCCATCCTCAGTCATGAATCCCTGGGGCTGCTCCATGTAGATATCCTCCTCGAGGTATCCATTGAGGAAAGCAGTTTTTACGTCCATCTACCAGATGTCGTAGTCAAGATATGCAGCTATATCCAGCAATGCCCTAATGGAATTAAGCATAGCCACAGGAGAGATTTTTCATCGTAGTCGATGCCTTCTCTCTGTATGTAGCCCTTGGCTACGAGCCGCGCCTTGAAAGTCTCTACTTTCCCATCAGGTCCCCTCTTTATCTTGAAGATCCATTTGCACCAAATGGGTTTTACCCCCTTAGGTGGATCCTCTAGGGTCCATACACCATTCTTATGCATGCAGTCAATTTCTGACTTCATTGCTAGAATCCATCTATCCATATCATGATCCGCGAGTGCTTCATCAAATGAAGTAGGATCATTGTCAGTTTCACCTGATACATGGAATCCATACCTTTCATGTGGTGCAACCACCCTCGAACTCCTTCGAAGAGGTATGGGTGTTTCATCTTTATTTACTTCTTCAGTTTCTGGTTCAGGAAGCTTAGAATCCTCAGGAGATTCAATGAGTTCCTTTACTTCATATTTATCTTAACCTTTAAGGAAATCATTCTCCAGAAATTTCACATCTCTAGAAACAAAAACCTTATGAGTCTCAGGGTCATAGAGTTGGTATCCAATACCATCTCTAACATACCCAATGAAGTAACACTCATGAGAGCGAGATTCTACCTTACTTGCATCCACATTCTTTGCATGGACCAAGCAACCCCAAACCCTCAAGTGATTAACACTAGGTTTGGTTCCATACCAGAGCTCATGAGGAGTCTTAGGTATAGATTTACTAGGAGTCTTATTCAGGATATACATTGTAGTCTCTACTGCATATCCCCAGAAACTAAGTGGTAAATGTGCTTTGCTCATCATTAAACAAGCCATATCCATGATGGTTCTGTTGCGTCTTTCAGCAACACCATTAAGTTGGGGAGTTCCAGGAGGAGTGAGATTGGAAATAATTCCATTCTCTTTAAGGTATTCCTTAAATTCATCTGATAGGTACTCGCCACCTCGATCATATCGAATCCGTTTAATCTTCCTATTGGTTTGGTTCTCAACAAAAACCTTGAACTCTTTGAACTTTTCAAAGGTTTCAGACTTATGACGTAATAGGAAGACAAACCCGTACCACAAATGGTCATCAATAAACATCAAATAATATCGATATCCATTTTGACTCGCGGTACTGAAGGGACCGCATACATCAGTATGTATTAGGTCAATAATACCTTCACATCTTGTAACCTTGTTACGAAAAGGCATCCTGGTCATTTTTCCTTGAATGCAATTCTTGCAAGTAGGCAAAGGTTGAACCTGTAGAAAATCTAAAGGTCCATCCTTAATTAATATATTGATCCTATCAACAGACAAATGACCAAGCCTTTGATGCCAAATCTCATTTGAAAGATTTTCATTCTCCCTGGATCTTTTAGGGTTTTATTAGTGCTTGTAACATTCATAACACATTTATCAATGCACAATTCATAGAGTCCTCTAGAAGTCAAATTACCATCTGCAATAAATTTATCATAATGGTTTATGACTAATTTATTACAGAACAGGAATGAATACCCACTTCTAACTAGCTTAGATACATATATTAAATTCCTTCTGACTTCAGGTACATAAAGACACTCTTAAAGTACTAGGAATCTACCACTAGATAATGATGGTCGACAAGTCCCGACGACGACTGCTACAACACTTGCATCAGATCCCATCTGGATGACTATCTCCCCTTCTTCAAGCTTTCTAGTTTCTTGAATCAAATGCAATAAATTGCATACATGAACATAAGCACCATAATCAACAACCCAACTTCCTTCTCGTCCGACGAGAAAGCTGGTTTCAATGATAAAAGTAGATTTCATACCTGCTGGGGCTTTACCCTTGTCGACCGACTTCAGGTAATCCGGGCAATTGCGCCTCCATTGCCCCGGCTTCTTGCAGTGGTGACAGACGTCGGTTTTCTTCGACGCCATAAGAGTGGATGCATTGGAAGATGAGCCAACACTTTGTCCCTTCTTCTTTTACTTATGGGTCGGGCCCTTCCGAGAACCTTGCTTCCGATCGTGCTTCCCTCTGACCTGTGCAACCATTGTAGTGCCAGTGGGACCATCTTTCTTCATTACGTCTTCTGCAGACTTTAATGCAGCAAGAAGACCAACATTTATCAGTTCCAGCTTATTCATGTGGAATGACACCACAAAGTTATTGAAAGATTTGGGCAATGACAGCAGAATGAAATCGGATTGCATGTCTGCATCCATCGTCGCCCCCAGAGTCTCCAGCTCTGACAAGTACCCAAACATTTTGAGTACGTGTTCACGGACCGAAGTCCCTTCCTGCATCTTGTAGTGAACCAGTTCTTTCATAACATTGTACCGCTGGGTGCGGTTGATATCACCAAACATATCCTTTAGATTCTACATGATTTCCTTGCAAGTACTCATCTCCACATGTTGTTTCTGGAGAACATTGGAGAGAGAACCCAAGATGTAGCATCTAGCCAAGACATGATCTTCATCATACTTGTCATTATATGCTTTGTCTCCCTTAGATTTAGGGTTTTCAAGATTGTCTTCAGAGAGCACATAGCTGATGCGCTCCGCCGAGAGTACAAGCTCCAAATTACGGATCCAATCCGAGTAATTTGGTCCAGTCAACGGGTTGACCTCCAGAAGCTTGCTCAGTGGGTTCATGGCCTTCATTTTCTGAAATTAAGAATGCACTATATTAGAACATATAATCATATATTCAATTTTATGATATTTGATTAAGGCATTTTAAATAAAATTATTCTTGCAATGTCAACTTTGAAAGTTCATTCCCTTAATCACTTTCAAAGTAAGAGATATACTTACCTCTATATATCAAGCAAGAACTGGGATCTCCTCTTTATCTTTGTTACATCCCAATAATATGAGAAACTGTAACTCCAATAAAGAGAAGCGGGAACACATTCCGCCTTGCAAGTCCAACTTTCATTTCCCAATTCGGTCTTTAATGCCCGGGCCCACCAACCCTAAGGTGATGTTGATCCGTCATTAATTGAACCAACCGTCAACAGGATTAGAACTCGCTATGCGCAATCCAATATCACCCCAATAATATGAGGATACGATATTGGGGTCACTACGCATACGGCCTTACTCTTTAGAGAAGCAAAGAGTCCGATCCAGATGCGCTTGTATATAGGAGCTGTCACTTCGTACATGCGTCTCCTATATACAATCCCTGGCGACGGAAACCCTTCGCCTTAACGGGAGACCATGGATGCCACTTATGTGATCATCCACCTCTTATTTAAATTTAATTAATTACTATGAATCATATTCATATAATTAATTCTTCCAAGGGAATTATTAACTCTAATCATATTAGAGTATTCTTAATTGGACATAATTAACTTAATCATATTAAATTAATTATCAATCCAATTCAATCAATCAAACTTAATTTTATGCTTGAATATATATATATGGTCTTATTCTCAAAGTACATAATAATTCGTATTTTAATAATTAGAAAAAACATCTTAATCGCTCGGACATTATCCCAGACCTACCCGTTGTCATGGCCAGTACCGGCGGGAGTTGGACGGACCGCATACGTTGCAACCCGCTACCCCAGCGATCCCCGACTAGACACCATATCCGCCTCGAGAAAGGATAATTCCAAATTGATTAATTTGTACTTGATATGATTATCGGTTCTTCAACCGAAATTATACCATATAGTAATGAAAACAATTTTGATTATAAGGAAATTTGCTAGACAAATTCCCAGTCCTATTAAAGTAAGGAGTTTGATGATTGTGATTCCAATTATGATTTAGATTAAATCTAATCAATTAATTGGTTAGGGCCAAGTCAATTAAGGAAATAATCATCTTCTAATATTTCTCAAATATTTTCCATAATTATTTCTCGAAATTAACAATTAATTTCATTAATTGACAATCACATGGTTCTTGATTAGGACTGTAATTTCAGCAGTGACCCCAACTTACTAAAATTAGCATATCTCAATCACATTAAATCCAAATTAGACAAAATCAATTTTCATGGATTGCTAATTTGATTTAGGACAGAAACCAAGTGATGTTTCACGCATTTCGAGGCAAGTCTAAACAGTAATTAACATTTTAATCACGTTCAGACTTACAGTTCCCACAACAGTGCATACATGTTCTTTAAAACAACCATATCTCGAGCATATGAAATCCGATTTACGCAAACTCAGATTCTATGGTTTCCTTATTTATTGGGGAACAAAATCCAAGTCGTGTTTAAACAACTTAAATAGTGCCGAATTTATTTACTAAACAGATCTGCAAAATCAATTGCAATGAAAACTTTCGCGACCTTAACGAACCCAAGTCGTCCTCGGTTAGCGAATCATTATTCAAAACCGTCGACCTAAGGCTCTGATACCACTTGAAGGATACGGAGAAATCTTCAAGCGCATCACGGAAGCGTGAGCGTTGTATCGGATACGACGAAGAACGACTAGTCGTACTAGTTGTTCGGTGCAGCGGAATTTTCGATGAAACCACATGATCCAAGAACAATTCTCGGATCGTTTAATCTATAACCACAACAAGTATAATGCAATACCTCTTGAAGCGTGGTTTATCGAGTCTATAAGAGAAGAGATCTCCTGTCTCAAGTCCGATCGTCGGAGAGATTGCTTGCGAGCGCGGGGATGAACCGCGTAGTCCTCGCAATCCAAGAAGTTGATCCAAGCACGGTTGCTCCTGATCTCGTCGCACAAGATCGAACGTCTCATTCGTGAGAGAAGCACTCCAAGTAGATGAAGAACTACAGAGCATCGACGCAGCAACACGATGGCACGGGCGTCGATGATTCTCTCCACCAAGGTATGGTGGACGGCCACCAAGAAGAGGGGGAGAGAGGGCTGTCGAGTTTGGAGAAAGAGAGAGAGAGAAGAGTTCTACAATAGCATGTAAAGAGAGAGCAAAGTATGCCTCTCTATTTATAGGGTTTTGGGATCCATGGATCTCAATCCATGTGACATATAAAATCAATGGATGAGATTGATTTATGTCAATACAATGGTCAAGATTGTTGTTGGTAAAAACCAACAACTTGTGATTTAATTTTGATAAAATATATTTGATAAATCAAATAAATATTAATACCAAATTAAATCAATCAAATAAGGAGAGAGAATGCAAAGGAGATCAACCTTCCCCTTTAGAGGGAGTGACGGCCTCCAATCCCACAAGGGATTTGGTGCCGCCCCCTCCTTTCCTAATGGGAGGGCAATCTCATGGATTCCCATGAGATTGCACATCTCCTTGATTTTCTCTCTACTTATTTTCCAACAACAATTTGTTGGTATTTTATTTCACCAAAATAATTGTCAATTAATTTTGGGAATATTGTAATCTTGACATTGGAATATTGTGAATCATATTCACAACCCAAAATAAAATGTAATTTACATTTTCAATTAATTAGACAATGTGTATCCAATATGCATTAATAATTAATCTACTAATATAAATTATATTTAACTCTCTCTAATATATTATAAATCGCATTTATAACATATTATGAATAATTGGATATTACTATCCACATTATTCTTATCCATATTAATTAAATCACATTTAATTATATTGGATAATTCTTCATACATCATGATAATTAAATCACATTTAATTATCAACTTCTCTTTGCTTAGATCTTATGGAATTGTTCTTAAACCATTTAAGAACAATGCTATTTCTCCTCAAATACTTGGAGATAAGGACAGGGCGATTGTATTGTTCCACGTATAGTGACTTGGATGTTGAGATCACATCTCAAATCCAGATCCCATGGACCTCTCATAGATGCTTGATTAAATCAAGACCGTAAACCTAATCTTCTCATTGCATCTGAATCTCATTCCGATCAATGTCCAGTAATTGGACTAAGGTTAGGTTACTTCTCTGATGAGAGGAGTCACTAAAATCCAGACCTGTTTCATCACTCCCTCAGAATGGAAGTGTCATGGTTATACAATCATTTATGATCAAATCATCCTTCAGGTATTCCCAATACCTGCACATCCTGCATACTGGAAGACTCATGATCATCATGAAGATATAGATCACTTTTACACTGTCATCTTCATAGTCTAATCATTAAGTTTCTCAATCTTGGTTCTTGGGATATGGTACAGATCATATGCTTTCACAAAGCATATATCTTACCTTCAAATTCATATCATGCTTCTAAAGCATGATGAACATGCATGGAATTTGGTCAATCCCAATACCTCATGAGTGAGCTCATGTCTCCCGGTTCACAAGTGAACATGTAAGATCCCTTTGAGAGATCGTATTACTCATATGCCCTTACATGCACACCTGCTCGCCGGTGTATAGACCTTGATTACTCATCAACCTGTATTATCCCTCTGAGAGATCGTATTACTCATCAACCTATTGGTCTGCCAAATGTACATACTCAGACATATAGCAATACATCTGTCTCTGGTCAGAGGATGTTCGCCTGTGATGTGACATCATTCATCATAGGTCTTTCGTTATCTCGATCTCGTTAAGTCAACTCATTGACTCAATTAATCAGATACCTCCGAATAAATATTCCCATGCAGAGGACCTGCATCAAGAGGTCGATCAGATATCAGTCTAATGAAATGGGATTGCCATCTCCCACTCAGACTGGAGATCACTACTTGTCAATCATTGATGATGCTTGATGAGTCCTCTATATAACTCATTAGATATTCATCCAAGCATCAACCTCTATGATTCACTTAATGAATCAACAACTGTATGATTATCAAGTTGGACATGGTACATAACCCTTATTGTACAGAGGGACCTTATAGTGCATTCATTCATTCAATATCAGAAAGGGAGTGAAACAAAACCAATAACTTTTATTGATAAATCATTTATTACAATAACATTTATTGTAGGAATGGTTCGCCTCGGGCTCACATTGCTAACACTACCCCCCCATACTTAGGGTAAAATATCCCTAAGTATAGGCAGCAAAAACAGGGGTAGAAAGAATCATAAGAATACCCGAGAGTCCCACATCCCCCCTATACTTAGGGTAAAGTGCACCCTAGGTATAGTATAATCAAAAGATGAGAAAAGGGACGTGGGACTAAAGAATAGAATGATATGGACAATTGGATCTAAACAACTCGGGAGAACCATGATAATCAGGCGTGAGATGCAATAGATGTGAGTCAAGAGACCACATCTCACGCAAAATGAATAGGGGCAACATCAACGACCCACAGCTCATGATCTAGAAATGGCTTGAGCCGCTGGCCGTTCACTCGAAAGGTACTCTCAGAAGACAACTCAGATATATCAATACTCCCATTGTCGTGTACCTTTCTTAGTAGATACGGTCCCTTCTATTTGCTCTGTAGCTTCCTTTGAAATAGACGAAGCCTAGCATCAAACAGCCATACTCTCTGTCCAGGCTCAAAATGCTTGTGGCTGATATGAGAATCATGCCACTCCTTCACTCTCTCCTTGTACTGTAGGCTGTTTGAGAAGGTGGTATCACGAAGCTCCTCCAAGGCTGCTAACTTTGCCCTCCTTTGGTATCCTAAACTATCTGGATCCAAAAGTATATCTGTGACTGCCCAAAGTAACCTGTGTCTCAACTCAACTAGTAAATGGCACGGCTTGCCATAAACGAGGCGAAAGAGAGATGTGCCCAAAGGTGTCTTGAAAGACGTCCTATATGCCCACAAGACCGAGTCGAAAAGCTGTGACCAATCCTTTTGGTCAGGGCGGAAAACTTTCTGCAATATAGTCTTGATCTCCCTGTTCGACACTTCAGCCAGACCATTCGTCTGAGGGTGGTATGGAGTGGCAACTCGATGGTCTATGCCGAACTCGCCAGCAAGGGCCTTCACCTGGTCGTTGACGAAATGAGACCCCCCGTCGGATATCAACACTCGAGGTACCCCGAACCGTGTAATGATATGCTTCCTCAAAAATCTGCAAACAGTCCTAGCATCTGCGGTTCGGTCGGGGATGGCCTCAACCTAATGACTCACATAATCAACGGCCAACAGAATGTACTAGAATCCTTGACTCTTAGGGAATGGACCCATGAAATCGATGCCCCATGCGTCAAAAACCTCACAGAAGTGAATGGGTTGCATCGGTATCATATCACGCTGTCCACAAGTGCCCATCCTCTGACAGTCAGTACACCTCTTCACGAACTCATCAGAGTCCTTGAAGAGGGTAGGCCACCATAGGCCGGATTAGAGCACTTTCTATGTCGTTCTCCTCCTAGAGTGATGTCCTCCTGCGTCAAGCTTGTGGAAGTAAGTGAGGACGCTATGGTGCTCCTCCGAAGGAATGCACCTAAGCTAGACGCTATCCCCTCCTTCGTGGTAAAGGATGGGATCCTCCCAGTGGTAGGACTTGGCCTTCGCGAGGAAGGTCTCAAGCCTCTGCATGGGCCAATCTTGTGGAACTTTCTTAGCAACATGAAAGTTCACAATATCGGCATACCACGGGAGAGAGGCGATAGCAAGGATCGCCTCATCTGGGAAGGTCTCACTAATAGGCTCAGTCTGCTCAGAATCCTCAAGATGCTCTAATCGGGAGAGATGATCCGCCACCACATTCTTGACTCCAGGCTTATCCTTAATCTCTATGTCGAACTCCTGGAGTAGAAGGATCCATCTAGTCAATCTGGCCTTGGCATCCTTCTTTGCCATGAGGTACCTGATGGCAGTATGATCAGTGTACAAGGTCACTCTAGATCCAATAATGTATGATCTGAACTTATCTAGGGCAAAAACTACGGCTAGCATCTCCTTCTCAGTGATTGTGTAGTTCTGCTGCACAGAATCCAATGTGCGGCTAGCGTAGTGAATGGCAAATGGGACTCCATCCCTCTTCTGTCCCAGCACGGCCCCTACGGCAAAATCGGTGGCATCCGTCATGATCTCGAATGGGAGAGACCAATCAGGCAGCTGGAGAACAGGAGCCTCAACAACACATCGCTTGAGAGTCTCAAACGACGAAAGACACTTGTCATCGACAAGGAACTCAGTGTCTTTCGTCAGCAGGTCAGTCAACGGTCGGGCAGTCCTACTAAAATCATGAATGAAGTGTCGGTAGAAACCGATGTGCTCCAGAAAAGACCGTAACTGCCGCAAATTGGACGGCGGTGCGAGTTTTCTAATGGCATCTACCTTGGCCGGATCAACCTCCATGCCCCTGTTGGAGATGATATGGCCAAGCACCGTCCCTTGAGTCACCATGAAATGACTCTTCTCCCAAGATAGCACAAGGTGAACCTCTATACATCGTTGAAGGACTCAGTCTAGGCAGTCAAGACAGGAGTCGAATCCGTCGCCGTAGACCGAGAAATCATCCATGAAGACCTCCAAGCACTCCCCTACCATGTCCGAAAAGATCGACAACATGCATCTCTGAAAAGTCGCAGGGGCATAGCATAGCCCAAATGGCATGCGTCGGAAGGCGTATGTGCCGAAGGGACAGGTAAAGATAGTCTTGTCCTGGTCCTCGAGAGCGATGGCCACCTGGTTGTAGCCGGAGTACCCATCCAGAAAACAATAATGGCTCTTCCCTACCAGTCTCTCAATGATCTGATCTATAAAGGGCAGGGGGAAATGATCCTTCTTGGTGGCCTGGTTGAGTCGTCTGTAATCTACGCAGACCCGCCAAGAAGTGGGTACCCGGGTAGCAATCTCCTCTCCAGACTCGCTGACTACTATAGTGATGCCCGTCTTCTTGGGCACCACATGCAAAGGGCTGACCCACTTGGAGTCAGAGATGGGGTAGATAAAATCGGCGCTCCACCATTTCGAATCTCCTTCATGACAACCTCTCTCAGATTCGGGTTCAGCCGCCGCTGGAACTCACGTGATGGCTTCGCCTCATCCTCGAGATAGATATGGTGGGAGCACAGGTACGGACTTATCCCCTGGAGATCTGCTACGCTCCATCCTATCGCCTTGCGGTTCTTTTCAAGAACCCCCATCAAACGGGATTCCTGCTCTCCAGTCAAATCGACGGAGATAATGACTGGGTACATCTCATGCTCACCCGCAAGGAACCTATACTTCAGCGACGTAGGAAGTGGCTTCAACTCTGGGCAACTGGGTGCTGGTGGATCTGGCCTCTGAAAACTCTACGTGAACGCTACCAAATCTGCATGGGAGAACTAAAACTCTCTATCACACTCTAAAACTGGAGAAGGCTGCCCTACTGGACTGTCTCTGCTCTGCTCGACATCTACCTCCTCCCTAGCTGTAGGCTCAGTAGAAGTTAGATCTGGTATGTAATCATCAAACTTTGCCTAGTCAAAATCTGACTCCGAGGGATCTGTATCATCCAAGGTGGCCTCAGTACCACCGTAATCACAAAACAAATCAGTCTCGCGGTCGAGAACCGGCTCTGCCGACTGAACGGTATCCTGGACCAGGAATGTGCTCTCCAAGCTCTCCTCTGTTGGCGTCTCTACATCAGCGAACTCTGAAGGTGAGAGAATGGCCTGTGCATCTGGGTCTGCCCAAACTACCTCGTCATCTGTGATCACAAAGTCGCAGTCCTGGTGGATGTCTGGCCTTCATCTATCATCTGCTCTGTATCGGAAGTAGTCTATGTGCATGCTCTGTCTTTGGCTCTGATGTCCTCGACCGTCTCTATTTGTATACTTTCGCCCTCGACGCGAAAGTATACCTTCCCGCTATCATGGTCGGTCACTGCCTTGGCTATGGCCAAGAATGGGCGACCTAAAATGATGGGGGTATCGGTCACTGACTCAGGGATCTCCATGTCCAACACTACAAAGTCCACAGGGAATTGCAGGCCCTGAATCGTGACGACAATGTCCCTCAGCAACCCCTTCGGCCTCTTGACAGATCGATCAGCAAACTGAAGGACTGTCCTGCTCTGTCGAAGAGTGCCCAACTCGAAGCGGTCGAGAAGGGCTGCCGGAAGTAGGTTGATCGATGATCCGCTGTCTAATAGAGTACGGTCGAACCGTTGCTCTCTGATGTGGCATCTGACATACGAAGCTCCTGAGTCTGGCCTCTTGGCCGGCAGACGAATCTGGATCACGAAACAAGTAGCTCTAGTCAGCACATGGATCTCTGGCCGGTGGTTCCTCCTCTTCCTCCTAACTGTGGTCCTATCTCTGAGCGAATGCTGGAGTAGAGGGATGTGCTGCAAAGCCTCCTGAAGAGTCAACTGAATGTGAAAGCGGTCTATCATCTGCTGGATGAACTCTTCCTGCTGCCTCTTTTTTGGGTTTTCAATTTTCTTCCCCTTCCCCATCTGAAGAGCTCTAGGAAATGGGATCACAGGGTCCTTCTCAGATGAAGGACTGGGAAAGGGTTTAGACTGCTCGACGGCAGGATCCACACATACATCAAGCACCACAGGTGGACCAGAAGAAAACAAACCCTTTCCTTTATTGCTAGAAATATCTCGAGATACATCAACAGAAGGAAAAACTACAGGAATCTCATAAGTAAAACCGGTGGCATCAGCACCACCCTCGGCTGGTCGGCTCGCGGCCTCAGTACCGTGCTCTGGCTCGGCAACATGGGTGGCATCAGCACCACCTCCTCCAACTGGTGAAACGACGGCCTCAGTACCGCCGGTGGGATCAGCATCCGTGGTGGCATCAGTACCACCGTTATCATCTCTAGCGGCCTCAGTACCGCTCTCCTCCTCGTCGGGCGCTCTGGAAGTAGCCTCTGGGTGTCGCTCAGACGAGGTGCCGCCTGCTGGCATCCTACCGCTCCTAAGTGTGACAAAATCAGTATCAAACAACTATGCAGACATATCTCCAAATGTATCACTAGGAGTGGCATACTCAGTACAAACTACCTGCTCAGACTTCCTCTTGAGGTTGTTCGGATTGGGCTCTATCTGGGAAGGGATGGCAGCCTTCCCTCTCACGATGTCCCGCATCTCCTGGCAGAACTCATCCATCTCCCGTCGGAATGTAGCCTGTTGATCTGTAAGGAGGTGGGCTATGTCATCCAAGGCGGGGTTCTCATATGATGGCCCATGAGAACATGACGGGTAGCCTATCTTGTAGTGAGGCTGTTGCTGCTGCAGTTGTGGATGAGAGGGGTATGACTGTGGATGATGCTGCGGCTGATGAGGCTGATCACGCCTCCAAGAATGTCCCTGCTGATAGGGACGAGGACCATACGACTGTGACTGCTGCTGCTGCTGCTGAGTGCATGCACGGGGTTGTTGTTGCTGGTGATCCCTCTGATGGTTGTACTGGCCACCCTGTCCTGACGGCTGCTGCTGGGAGCAGGAACCTCCAGCCGACCAACGGAATCCAAGATGTCTCGTCGGATACCGAGCTGGGGTCGGTCGTTCCAAATCCAATTGACATCCATCAACGACTCTGACTCGTAAGGGGCTGGAGGGAGTATTTCCAGAGTTTGATCCGGCTGGTATACCACCATATGTGTGTCTAGAGATGGCGGTGACTGGTAAGTGGGTTGCGGCTGTTGGTACGGCTCCGCTTGTAAAAGGTGAACCTGTCTAGGCTGCTGGTGGCAAGAGCGCTGGAACGAGCTGCTGCTGCTACTCGGATCGCCTCGTGCCTGAAGATGGGGCTGGGAAGCCGTCTGTGCCTCCTGGAGACACATGAGTTGTGTCTTCAGGTCACTCAGAGTCTGTGCCATCTGCTCCATCTGTGTGATGCCCTGGCACTGCTTCTTCTCAATAATCTCCATCCGGTCCAGCTTCTCGCTGATAATCCCCATGTCTGCGGCTGAGGACTCAGCCTGTGCTGCTGCCGCTGACGAACTGGAAGGACCGACGTCGACCCGTGCTATCCTCTGGTACTGCACGGTCTGTGGCTGGGGTCGTCCCTGTGTGTAGAGTCGGGTCTGCGACATCACCATATAGTTCTCGGCCATCTCCTCGTAGATGGCCCAGACCTGATCGTGATCCTTGGCGAAATAAGACCCGCCACAAGAAGCATTCACCAGGCCCTATAGCTCTGGTGTCAGCCCGCTGAAGAAGCTATCAACTAGGTTCGACTTCGAGATGTCATGGTGCGGGCATCTATCAGTCAGCTCACGGAACCTCTCCCATGCCTCATGGAACTGCTCGTTGGGGAGCATGGAGAAGTTGCTGATCAGGGCTCTAGCTGCGTTCATCCGCCTTAGTGGATAGTACTTGTGCAAGTACTCGGTGCGGAGCTACTCCCAGGTGTAGATAAACTTCCCCAAGTGCTTCAGCCAGGTGGCTGCTCTATCTGCTAAGGAGAAGGGGAAGGCAATCATGTAGATGGTATCCTGGTCCACCTGTCTGTCGTGGACTATGTTGCAGATCATCAAGAACTCCTGAAGGTGGAGATGAGGCTCCTCTGTGGTGAGCCCATGGAACCGGGGGAGAAGCTGCAAAGTGTTCGGGGGGAACTTGAAGTCCCCCACGATGGCTAGAAGAACAACCCAATGATGCATCAAAGTCGATCTGGGGTTGTGTTAACTCCCGCATCAGTCTCGGTGGATCTGCTGTTGCTGCTGCGGCTGCTGCCGCATCGTCGGGTATCCTCGGCCCGTCTTCGGGTTTGCGCTGGTTGCGAGCGGCTCTCAACTGCTCCATCTCACGCCTCATATCTATAATGAATGCTCCCTGATCGCTCAACTACTGCTGAACTATCTCGAGGGAGGCGATCAGGGTGGAGTTGATCGCACTCTGGTCCATAATGAATGTCTGTGGGGCTGGGGATCTCGGGTGTGATCATCACTGCTGCCGGCCATGGTCTCTGCAAAAGCAAAAGACCCAAACTCAGGTGCTGATAAATCATCTGACGGTCTCTCCTCTGGCACCGGTATCTCAGAACTAAAAGAAGGGGGGTCGAGGGGGAATAGAGTGGAGTCGAACTCAAGTTCGGAAAGCGGGTCTCGGCTCTCGCGAACCAACCTAGATGAGCGGGCAGAAGTGCTTGGAAGCGGTGCAGCCAGAGGCTGCCTAAGAGACCTTCTGCCCATCATCTTGATCTGGTGAGTTGGGTGGAAGAGATCTGGTAACAACAATGATCACAAGCAAACCCCCGATTCACCTACGCAACGCGAGCTGAAGACCTTAAAGGCTCGGTCAATTATCTTGTCAATTTTATTAGGTGATAAGTCAGGATAGCAGAGCGATTAACGTGACCTGTTGGGAATCCAATATTTTTCTCAACCGACTATCCCGTACAGAAAAGATGGTAATCAGTCGAGAAAAAATCGGATATGGCTCTATCCTAGGGTGCGGGTCACTCTCTCGCGCAAGCAAACCAGACAAGGAGGGGGTTGCTCTCCCCAAGACAAATTTTTCAGTGAGTGTCTTTTAGGGTCAATAGAGTTAACCAGTCCCAAATTTATGGTTTTTCTTTTTAGGTATTTTTCAAAAAAAAGCAAACGCCTAACGAATTTTTCGGTTCTCCTGGTTATTAAGTCCAAAAATCAGGAGGGAGAAGTCGAAAAAGACGATGCGCGAGAAAATCATTGATGCATGCAGAGTAAGTGATGCGTACCTGACTCCAAGAGTCTACATGCAAGATGATCCGCGCAGAATTTAAAGACTGAAATAAACTACCTAAATGGTGCAAGCGGAAATCCGAGCCCTAAGCAGCAGTTCTACTCGAAAGAACGTCTAGTCGTCCACCATCCTCCAATCCAAGAGTCCGGTCTCGATCCACCCCTCCTCCTCTCGACAAATCGAGCTCAGGAGCAACGCTTGGCAGGGTGGGTTGTGGCACGTAGGCTCGAAGGTAGTGGATCGACTATTTTATTAATCTTTTTATTGTTGGTCCAATTACCGCTCTATAGGTACAGGCAGATTTATTAGGGTGTTTGGATCCTATTTATACATCAAAGTCAAACAAAAATGCTAAGGCTAGGGGCTCTAAACCGCGAGAAACCGAATAGGCAGAAAAGAAATGAAAACCGTGAAGAAAACCGCTTAATAACCGAGGGGTCCCCCGAGCACACCGGTGCTCGGCGAAACAGACCTAGAGAGTCTAAGAAGAGTCCAAGTGTCATGTTGTCCTGTATTATTACAATAATCCAAATGTTGCAGAAAATAAACCTAACTACTCTAAACTACTCCCACACTCTGCTGCTTCCTCGCGCTCTCCTACGGCTCCGTGCAGAAGGGAGCCGCCTCCGATAGCCATGGTTGCGTCGGCTCCTCGAAAGTCGCCGCCTTGGTCCACGGGCCCTCGCAAGAAAATAGAAGAGTGTCAAACCAGATAAAAATAAACAAATAAAAGAAGAAAAAGAAAACAAGGTATCTATGCAAAAATGAAAATAAAAAAACAAGCAAAAACAACCAAAATTAAAATAAAAGAAAATAAAGAAAAAAATAAAAGAAAATGAAAATAAAAGAAAATAAAAAGTCGTGAAAAGCCGCGAACTACGAAAAAGCTGTAGAAAACCGCGAAAAAGAAAATAAAACAAAAATCAGAGAAAATCGACTACTAAGTTGTGCTCCCCGGTAACGGCGCCATTCTTATGAGCCGAATCCGATGGACTAAGGTGAAGGTGTCACTACGGTCGTTGTGACCTCAGTCACTCGGGACTCAGAGCTCAATAAGAAAAATATATCGGATCACTAAATAAAGATAGAAACACGAGAAAACCGAATAGCAGTCCTAGCTATGGGATTGACCTGGTATAGCTCCCAGGGTCGAACTCGAGGAGCACGAATGGCCTTGCGGCCTACGAAATGATTTTTTGTGGATTTTTAATATTTTTATATTTTTTTAGGAATTTTTAATTATAAAGAAAATTGTAAAGCAATGAAAATAAGCAACTTTCAATAATTATTTAATACTCTAAAATGCTCTGAAAATTCAAAAAAAAATAATTTTAGAATTTTTATATTTTTTATTGTTTTTGATGATTTTTTGAGAATTTTCTGATTTTTATAGAATTTTATAAAAAATGAAATAAGGCAAAAACAGAAGAAAGCTATCTAGTTAGTCTTGGAGGACCAAAATAAAATATATAATGGTCTTAAAATAGCCTGGAGGTTTTTTTTCTTAAAAAATATTAACAAAAAGGAAAAATCAGAGAAAGAGTTTATTAATTTTTGGTTTTTCTATGAATTTTTAGAATTTTTATGGGTTTTTAGGGGTTTTTCAATTTTTATAGTTTTTATAACTCCAAAAATGGCCAGAAAATCAAACACACCAAAATACACAAAATCTAATTTTTTTGTAATTTTTAAAGAGGTTTTTATATTTTTTTATGAATTTTAAAGTTGAACAGAGACAAAATTGAAGGTTTTTGAATTTTTAAAAATAATAAACGGGCTAAAAATTTTTTCCAAAAATTAGTGAAAATTCTACACAGTGGTAGGAGCCACATGTCAAATTCTCACTTAATTTGGTTGAGATTTGATATTTCATTTAAAACAAACAAGAGCCCACAGTGCACAGGGACCCACTTGTAATAAAAATATCTTCTGGGGGCCTAAAAATAACAAAAACCAAAACTCAGGGGTCCTCGTGCAAAAACACCAGAATCCCACGCGCTTGGCACGTGTTCTGGGCACGGGAGGACCAATATGCAATAAAAAATACTTCCCGGGACTAATTAGCAACAGGTGCTAAAAGTCCAGGGAAGGTAGTGCAAATTGCCCAACAAATTCAATACATGCAGAATTAAATCATTCACAGGGGCATACGTGCAATTATACAAAAAGATATTTCATTCATTAACAATCAGAAACTACAACCCACAGAATGCAAATTCTCCAAAAACTCACGTTAATGAAGCACGTGTCTCACATTAACAGGGACGAAAATGCAATAAAAGAAAACAACCAGGGTCTCTATGCAATTTTACCAAACTAAAATAAACTCTATAAAATATTTACAGGACTGAATAATAAAGACTAAAAGAGAGAGGGCCTAAGGGTAAATTACCCTTTATTAACCGAGGGGCTGGATGCGCGCCACGTGGTGTATCCAACGGCTGCAGGGGGCGACGCTCCAACGAAGGAGCCTCGGTGATGATCGGATGGTGGAGGGCTCGCCACATGGATGATCGGGCATCTCTAGAAGGGGCTCGCCTCTCCTCTGCGACAAACGGTGAAGATGGTGCCGCTTGGCGATCGGACGGTGCTGGTATCGGGGTGCCTCTTCGTATAAGTGAACGGTCCAGATCAAATCTAGGCCTCCGGGGGGTGAACGGACGGCAGGGGAGACTCCTGGAAGAACTCCTCACCTGTGAACTTCACTGGAGGAATGCTGGTGCGCTGGACCTCCTCGGGAGCTGCTGATGGGTGGAAAAGGTTCGCCAAAGCCTCCCGCGTGTGAAGGAACCCTCCGATGACGCCAAAGATCTCTGAGGAGCCCGGGCGACAACGACGGAGCTGGGCTCCTATGCCTGAAGCTGAGGTCCTCAGATGGACCTCCTTAGACCTGAAAAGTAGCATAGAAACACTCCTGGGTCGATGGCAAAATGCCTCGACCCGGTTAGAGGCGAGGTGGGTGACTATTGCATCGAGGCGAAGGAACTCCAGCGATGCGACGGTGAAGGAGTTCGACTCCCAGTTCCAGGGCAAACTGGGTTGAATGGATGGGTGAAGAACGTGCAGGGGAGAAAGGAGGAGGTAATGGTCGTGTTGATCGATGGAATAGGTGGACTGAATGATCGAAATCGATGGTCCACGGCGAGATATGAAATTGGGCGAAAACGGAAACTAGAGAAATCTAGAAAGGATTAGGCTTTCTGGATGATCGAGGTCGACTGTGGAAGAGCTTCTGAAGCTCTGGGTTTTTGCCTCGAGGGCCGTCGATGCCCGAGGCTCGAGCGCTACTCATGGGCGGCGCACAACGGCGCTAGGCCGCCGGATCAGTGGCCGGGACACTTGCTCCTCACTCCGACACCACCTGCAGCTAGCTGTTACTCAGGCGAAGGTAGTGGAGGTCCTGGGATGGGAAGGCGGAGCCAAATATAGAGTGAAATACACGGCGGAGCTGGGATTAAATATGGCTAGGGGTCAAGCTAGAAGAGGTTCGAGTGAGCTTATCGGAGCACGGACCCCAAGAACCCACCCCGGGCGTGCATCAGGGAAGATCAATGATGGATTAGGACCCGGGGTTTGCGGATTTGGAGTTCATATCAAGGCGCAATAATTGGGAGAAAAGGCGGGTCGGGCGCAGATCCGCGGGCTAGTGGTCCAAGGGGGGGAGTTGACCGGGGGGTCAACAACCCCCGTGGACCAATGGGATGCGGCCATGTCATAAATATTTGGAAATTCAATATAAAATAGTAAATGGCCAATTTTGGAAAAAGTTAAAACATGAAAAGTGTTTATTTATTTATAAACTATTTTTTTTTGTGATTTTTATTTATTTTTTTGAAATAAAAATTAGGTATTTACAATATAGTATATTATATATTGGTATATACACTATATATTTTTTATTTTTGATTTTTGATTATTTATTTTTGTACATTTTATTCTAATTTTGTATTTTATTTTTTATAGAATAAAATTTGGAATATTTTGGTATTTTTATTTTTATTATTTACTTACAAGGGTAAAATAAATAGTTATATACATTTATATACATGGTATGTATACAAGGTTGGTTTTGATTTTTATTTTTATTTCTTTTTATTTTATTTTTATTTTTGTAATTTTCATTTTATTTATTTACATTATGAAATATAGAATATATACAGATTTTTATGGAATTTTATTTATTTATTTATAGGGATAAATAAATAGATAAAGGGTTTCTATATACATGGTGAATATATAATGAGGAAGGGTATTTTATATTCTTTTTAATTTTCTTTTACTTTTATTTTAATTTAATATTTACAAATATTTAAAAAAAATACACACCCTTTTTTTATTTAGAAGAAAATTATTTTTATTTATTTATAGGTATATGAACAAATGTGTGAGCTTCCTTATCTCTCTCTACTTTGATTTTTATGCGGTCAGGCCCATGCTGAGCCCTCCCTTGGGATTAGGTCGCTCAATATTTATTCTAAATATCTCCCTCTTTTTCTTTTGTTTCTTTATTCTTTTATTTATGCACAAAAACATGCTAATTATTTATTTTTACACAATGCATGCCAAATGCTAATTATTATTATTTACATATATTTACTTGTGTTTGGCAAAGGTTTTGTAGCTAAAATAAAAGAATAAAGAGTGATGAATGTGTATTCATCATGGACCATGACCCATGGCCCTGATGGAGCTGCGGGAAGGCTCAACACAATCGTGGAAGTATTATGCGTCCGGTGGAGGACTCCAATGAGGTCGATGATGGTCAGATGGTCGTGAATGGTGGCGCGACCTGGAGCTGCTCCGCCTGAGCAACTGGTGACTCAAATGGTCTCCTCCACACGTTCTTGAACCTGCAGAAGGAAGGGCGACTCGAGGGCATAGCTCCGGTCGAGGTTATTGCATAAGTATATAGGAGAAACGACGATGAATGGTGTTCAACCTACGGTGACAGTGAGAGAGGGAGGTCTCGACCTAATCCTACTCGAACGGGAGAGTCTAAGGATGATCAGGTTGTGGAACGAGATGCGGGTTGAGTCAGTATGTTGATCGGAATGGGTGTGTGGGTGAAATGAAGCTTCGACCAACTGGTCGGAGCAAGGGAGCATGCGGTGGTGCAAAATGGAAAGATTGGATCGAGTAGGCAAATGCAAAGGATAACTACTAAACCTGAAGATTCAGAGAGGATCCTAGGCTTCAGGCGATGACAGACGTCGTGGTGATGGCCTTAACCATATTGCGACGGGTGGGGAGGCTATACGCGGCGGAGGACTCCGGCAATGTTGGCGAGCTGCGGCTTTAATCCACCAAACTACGCTCCAAAGGCTCCTCCAAGCTGTTGTCACTCAGTTAGAGGTGTCTAGGGGTGAACGAAGAGATGAGGCACGAGCTACCGCTCAATGGAGGCGGAAGAAGATGTTAAATAGGGTTCCTAGGGTTCTAGAATGATCGAGAGAGAGCACGCAACCCTAGGAAGATCCATGCCTTCCTAGGGATCCGCGAAGGTTACAGATCTTTGGAGGAGGCTCGGGCGAAGACTTAGAGCCATAGATGGTCTGAGCCAAGCAAAAGAATTGGGAGAAAAGGGTCTAGCGAGAAGGTGGGCAACCTGACCTGACCAGGAAGGACGCATTGACTGGAGTCAACAAACTCCCTGGACGAATCAGAAAATCAAAATATACAAAATAATTAAGCATTGACTGGAGTCAACAAAGTCCCTGGACCAATTGGAAAATCGAAATATACAAAATAATTAAAAGTTCAATAAAAAACAATAAATAAATTCAAAATAAAAAGTGTACAAAACAAAAAATATTTATTATTTTTCAAACTATTTTTTTTATGATTTTTAATCAATTTTTTTTAAAAATAATGTATATACAATACATAGTATTATATACAGGTATAATATACCTATGTAGCATGTACAATTATTTTTAATTTATTATTTTTACATAAATACCCTTATTTTGTATTTTGTTTATTTATAACATAATTTCATAAGTATAAATTATTTTTATTTTATTTTTGCAAATTAAATAAAGGTATATAAGAGGATGTAATATATACATGTGTGATTTGTATAAGGAATGAAGAATTTTATTTGATTTCACCGATTTTTGTTTTATTTTTATATTTATTTTCTAGGATTATGTACAAGGAAGTAAAAATAATATTTAAATTTTATTTTGTCATAAAATTGCTCCCCGGGATTTTAGAGCAATTTAATTTGCAATTTATTCCTGGTTGTGTACTATTTGAAGTTTTAGTCACTGTTTGCTTTTTATAAAATTATAAAACATTTGCAAAACCCTTGAAATTTACCAAAAACACTTCAAAACCTTAAAAACCCAAAAATATTTTTATCTTTATTTTTTGAGCATTTTAAACCATAAAGAAAAATCCAAAAAGACTTGAGTATTGCCTTATTTCCCTTATTTGTTGATTTTGCTTCCTTATTAAAAAATTAAAAAATGTAAAAATTAAAAAAAAACACTAAAACTATGTTGTTTCATTTCTGAGATTTGACTACTTCATAGGTTTACTCGTGCTCCTTATGTTTGACCCTAGTTGTTATGCCAGGTAAAAATAAATAGCGAAACCGCTTACACTTGTGCGTGATTATTATATTCTATGCGAATGGTTTATTTCTTCTTGTTGACCTAGCTCAGTGATTCGGGTCACAATGACCCTTGATATTACTAAACCTGAGTTGCCTGGTCCGACATCATTTCCCTCTCCGCCTTGCATTCTTCTTCCACCTGCACCACCGACCATCACCTTCACAGTCTTCACGCCATACACCCCGGTCCTTTGCTTCAGTCGTGCACCTACTGCCTACCAATGATGTTTCCCGTGCACCATTGCCATCAACTACGCCTCCCCTCCGCCTCACCCACATCTGCCTTCGAATACACCGCCAAAGCTCCGTGGACTCGCACCTTCGCCTCCAAGCCATCGTTGCACCATTGCACCAATCGCTGCCCACCATAGCCTTACACCTCGTCATGTGAGACCTCTCTCTACTGCCATCTACATCGCATGCAAAGATCCACCCCTCCACACTACAAGCCTCTATCATCAAGCATCGCCGCCATGCACCATCCGTCGTGTGTCTACCGATCCTCAATGAAGGTTGATCTCTGTCTCCCTCATCGTATGTTGCAGCACTACTATCCTCTTGCCATCTTCATCTTGTCCTCCACCTGCCATTGGATCGGGCCCAAGCTCTTGATCCAAAGATCAGCCTGCCATGACGCGGGCATCCCGAGCCTCGACGCATGCATCGAGGCTTTAGTGGGCCCAATCCTTCCCATCCCACCACGTCACCACCTCTGAACCAGCTCGCCACACCTCCAGGATTGGGTATCCGAGACTCGCATCATATGCCTCGTGGAGGCTCGGATCTCGAGCCTCAGCCTCCACCATCGAAGCTCCTACGTCACGTGTGTGGCATGTGCGTGTGGGGGCAAATTTCGCCCCATCCTCTGCCATTCCAGAATATTGCAGAAGATCCCCTGCAAACAAAGTCATGTGCCCAACCCGTGAAGTTTTGGTGAAATTACATCAGAGCCTTGTGTGTTTTGATTATCGCAGATAAGCCCTTAAGGGACCTTTTTAAAGAATAAAAGTTTATTTTTATAGTATTTAGGCCCCTCGATCTTCATTTATCATAACTTTCTCATACGACCTCCATTTTTAACGCACAATATAACATTTTAAAGATTATTTCAATCTCTATCATTATGCATAACTTGTGATAGATCATATTTGGATTTATATCACATATTGTTTGAAGATTTATATTGGTTGATTATTGACATGTTTATTCCATATTTTCATTGAGAAAATTAATTATCTATTTTGCAGGGGCTTTGTTGATGAAAATTAATTGCTTAATTCTCTCAGGATTATTTATCATAATATTTGAGCAATTAATCTGTGTAGGGTGTATGATCGAGGAAGAATTATGATATTTTGTGAATATTTTTTTAGGAGATTCTCATTCAATCATCTCATGCTAATTGACCATATTGAATTGAGGAATTAATCTTTGCAAGGGTATTCTTGAAAATGCAGAATTAATTCATTCTCTTGATACTTTATTTGAGGCCTTTTGATTTGATTGATCTTTTACTTGTTGATTAATATTTTTAATGAATTCTATCTGTTGTTGAGAATCATGATTCCCTTGATTTTTGATATGATTAAAGTCTGTTAATTTTTAGGGGTAATTACAGGGAATTTTGAGGTCAACTGTTCTTATATAAAACTCATCAAGTGATCTCATTATTTGCAGAGTTATTCATGGATTGATATTTTAGCCTGCTGCCTGATTTGAAAATAATTTCTGGGTTTTATCTCTTTCGATCTGCGATAATATTTGAGGATATTATTTAATATTATTGGGAATTAAATATCATAGTCATAGATCAAGTGCTTAATTATTATCTCTATTTTTAATTCGCATTTGCATCTATCATTGCATTGCTTCATTTGCATTTTACTTTTTAACATAAAAATTAACATTGTGATTAACTAATTACTTAAATTAATTTAAAACCACACAATTAAAAATCATTGTTCCCTGTGTTTGATTTGGTAAACTTATTAAGTAAAAATTCTCCACAATATTAGAATTCGAAGATTATGGTTTTTGATAGATCATTTCTGCCTACCTATACTATAGTATATCATTCTTAAGTGAGGTAGAAAGTGGTTCATCAAGTGGCGTCGTTACCGGGGAACAATGTATTTTTAGCGTTTTAGATTAATTTTTAATTGATTTTTACGAAATTATTTTGTATCATTTTTTCTCGTTCTTCTATTATTTTCTTTTGCATTTTAATTTTTGCATTTTCATCTCTCTCGCTACATACTAGCTGTATTTTCTTTCTTTGTAGATAACTGGGAACGATTTTTGGGATATAAATTCAAGGTCTTACAAAGTAGACAGATTTTTTTGTGAGAGAGAGCATATATTAGCTTTATTTTCTGCATCATTTATAGGGTCTCTCTGAACCCTAAGTTTTGTAATAACTTGGACTGAACATTTTTCGTTGTGTATAGCATCTGTTTCAACCTCTTCTATGCAGTTGGGACCCAACTTAAGTGGCGTAGAAATTTGGTTCACATACACTAGCTTAGATTTATTTTTTATTGTGCTCGTAATTTTTAGGCCTTATTTTTTTCACTAACTATGTGCACTAAATATCGTTTGACAACCAAAATATTAAATCAATTCTTCCCACTAATAGAGC
The DNA here is from genome assembly GCA_037367405.1 of Ottelia alismoides. Classification (NCBI taxonomy): domain Eukaryota; kingdom Viridiplantae; phylum Streptophyta; class Magnoliopsida; order Alismatales; family Hydrocharitaceae; genus Ottelia; species Ottelia alismoides. The sequence goes on from JAZKJV010010237.1 coordinate 227,828, forward strand.
TATTTGTTTAGGGCATTTTCATCTATGAATATCATTTAGTGTAAATTTAATTCCTTGTATTGCATCTCGCAGGAATAACGTGAGGAATCACTGTATGTCTCCCTCTTAGTATGCATTATTGATTTAACGCTTGCATCAGTTTTTTCCGACCCTCTAGTCCTTGATTTTTACAACTTAGGAATTAAAGGAACTGGGACTGCTCATTAGGCGTAAGTTTACTATGCTCACATAAGACTCAAGTGATAACGCTAATCTAAAATTAGACTACTAATCAAGATGATTGTATAAAAAATTAACATAAAATTAACCCTTGTGTCTGGTGGAGATAAACCCATTCATTGATTGTAAGGACAAGAAGCGCACGCTTAGGGTAGAGCCAAAACGTGGAGGCCTCATTCTGACTACTGAATTTAAAAACGAGTAGCTACTTCTAAGTAAGGGAACTATGGAAATTTAAAAATGACTAGCTACTTCTACGTGAGGGAACTACGGTCACCCTTAGCAGATTGGGTGGTTAAAGGACAACGTGTAAGGAAACATCTTGAAGTAATAGGGTAGTCGTTCTACGGTCCATACTTACACCCATACTGGCTGAAATTAGGTGCAACTAGCCGTACTAATTCGAGCCACTCTTTGTGACACTCTCCTGTAGAGAAATCCCCACTTAATGTGGTCAAAGATTATTTTGTCAGTAAATTAAAATTGAAGGATAAGAGATCAACATCTAACGATCTTTAGAAGTGTCGAGTGAGTGAATCTACGATTTTTTTTGTGTTTGAATTGTGAGTGTCAAAGTCCTTACAATTGCAATCTTATCATGGTTCGCAAATCCTTCTCCATCCTTCTCTTCAGAAGATGTCGGTTCATTGATCTACTTACTCGAACTCCGCGGGCCCAATGTCCCAATACTCTTCATTCCAGGGGAACCCTTTCTTTGAAACATGCGCCCTGCAACCATCATTTCCCTCTACCCAATTCACTCCACCCCTTCCCACACTTCTTCCTGGACTAGACCTCTCTTGCATTCTGACTTTCAAATGAACACAATAGAGCGAGCAGATTTGAGTATGGAAAATAGAGTAACCAATTTTGACAGAGAAAAAAGATTCCCAGTTACTACAGACTTCCCACCTTTTGAACCAACCCCTACTCAGCTTGACTCTCTTCCTTAGTACAACCAATTTTCCTTTGACAGTTTAGAGTTAAGGAAATATGATTCACGACCAGACTACAACTCAAATGAATAATCACTACTCCTCTCAGAGCGACATGCCAGAGTCATAGCATGTGTAGTATGATTATTAATCACCAAGTCATGAGATGTTTGAGGATGAGATTGTTAGGATCAACCATAGAGCAAATGCTTTGGCTGAACAAATATATAATCTCATCCAGTCAACAATGAATCAAGAAGAAGTGAGGATCTTACCTTACGAGCCACGAGTCCATCACTTGATTTACACTCAGATACAACCACCACTGACCTCTAACCAACTGACTGACCATCACACTGAAAATACCAAAATTTTTGAAAAACTAGTTAATTAAAAAATAGAAAATTTTAAAATGGATGCATTTTGTATGTTTAATCTTATACCTTCAATTACTCAAGGCCATAGAATATGTGTCTGATCTTAAGAAATTTGTGAAGAGTCAATAGAACTCTAAAAAGACAGGTAAGAAACGATCAAGGATTGAATATCATGTCATATATATGGCCAATTCTTTTGTGATGAATCACAAAACTATAAGCCATAAAGTCAAGTAGTTGACTTAATTCAAGTGTGAAATCGAGGATTCCTTATTCACTCATGTTCGGTTAGATGACGACTCAATAGTAAACATCCTCCCAAAGATAATATTTGATCAACTCAAGATCGTACAATTCAAAAAGATGAGGGTGATCATTGAACTGCCAGATCAATCTACCAAAAGACAGTGAGGAATTGTTTATTTCATCTTAAACTTCCGAGGAGACAAGCACAAAGTGGACTTTATTGTCTTTGACATTAAGCACCACGAAGAATTGTCTGAGTCTCCTATCATTTTAGGGAAGCCATTATTAGACTCAGCTAAGGTGATTGTCGATTGTGAGACTCAATACATCAAGTTCCCGAACACGGACAACAATGAACAATCCTTCAAGGACATACCCGACCCTTAGACAACCCAACCACCAATCGATAGTAATGATCAGGGCAAGAGCACTCCATATGACCAGACCACTCCTCATGAAATACATACACACACACTACGAGAGACTCGAGAGACCGACTATTGGATTGATCTTCGATTCTCACCCAAATACTGCTCCTTGGAGGAAACAAAATTCATGAGCTTATAAATAGTTGGACGATGTTTACGAAGATTGCCACAATTATTTGAGCGGTCCAATCTTTGAGTCGGTAGTAATTCATGAAATACTTGAACCATAAAAGGATCTGACTCAAGAAAACTTTTATGTCACCGAAACTAATGGATATTGAAAGGTGACATCATCATACCCAGTCATCACTCACAAGGCCAACAGGAACATGCTCCCTCGCCCAAAGTCTTGTATGACCCTAAAAGAATTGGTCAACTTTTATGGAAATTCATCTGAAGAGGAATCCATAAATTCCACACCAGTTACTCATGATAGTGAGAAGAACTTTGATCATCTTCTCCCCAATGCTTCTCATGGAAACAAGCTGACCAAGAAAGTCAGCTTCGACCTTAGAAACCAGGTGATTTCTGAAGAGACCTCATCCGATCTTGATGTGATTCATCAGGTAAGTGTAATAAGTGCAGCTATGATCAATGGTCACTTACGTCTTGTTGATAGTAGTTGGAGATCCTCTGCGTATGACTATTATTCTTCTGATGATGACTCTCATGGTGGCTGGACCTTGCCATCCTCCCCATCTTCACCACCCTCTACATCTCCATACTATCTCCCATCGCACTCCCGTAAGAAGGTTCGTCGCAAACCTCCTTGATCTTGTACATCCGTAGATCTACTCGATCCCCTACTTGTAATTGTCCGATCATACTTAGGCTGCCCCTATACTTAAACCTTGCTCGTCCCCGAGCAATCTAAAATGAAATGCAAGAGTGAAATGATTTTGGTTTCCATACCAAGGTCATGAACAAAAGTTGAAAATGGGGCTTGACTCGACCTTTGGATTAATTATGTGGCGGAACCTTATTGGAACCTGAACTTAAGACCTAACAGACTTCAAGTTACACAAGTCTTCTATTCAAGACGCCTCAACAGTCAGGTCAGAACAAATCCTCAAACGTAAATTTCTGATGACTATGATTCTTACTTGTACTGTGTAAGTGAAATGTAACTCTCCACATCAGAAATGGCTCAGAACCAGCCTCCTCTAACAAGGTAACTCAAATAACCCGGTCCAGTAACTCTTTCCTCGAGGAGCGGGGTATTCCCTTCTAAGTTCAAGTGCGACCAGCTCAAGAGGAGGGGGTGGAGAAAAGAATGGACGGTAGCCAGTGTAGCTACCTATCCTGAGATGCCCGACCAGTGTAGCCAAGTCATTCAGCTGCAGTTTCTTTGCTAATATACATACTCCGACAGGTATATTTTTTTCTATCTGGCCTGTCTATTTTTTGGAGTTCTTGGAATTTTTTTAACTATATACAAGGTGCAGCATGTACATCAGGAGTTTTTCCTCTTGAGCCAGTAGACTATCCCTCTTTTGAATCATTATTGCAACCCACAGCATCCCGTCCTTAGACGTCAACACCACCAGACTAGGTTAAGATGCACTACCCTCCCTAGAGGAGGACGGATGTTTCCACCCGTGCGCTACTCCAAGCTAAAGGATTCTACTTCCTCACCACCTCATCAATGAAGAGCTACGTGCATTGTGCTTGTCCAAGTTTGGTCACTGTCTATAAGAATCATGCGTATGCACGAGATATTCTACTTAGACTAATCAAGATGACATGTGAACATAGACTTGCGGACTCAAAGAATTAAGTCACTTGACCTGAGAAATCTTAACTCCAGTTCCTATAAGGTTCCTCTAAAATTAGGTGGATTAAGGTCAAATCAAGTCCATCCTCAATATCTACTCATAACTTGGTTCAGAACCCACTAGCTTTTCACTTTGCATATGCAAGATATGCAGATGAATTGCAGATGGCATGCTATGTAGATGAATGAAATGCAAGACTCTTTTTCTTTTCAGATGCAGAGATGATATCCAAGAGTAAATAAGAAGCCTTTTTTTTTCATTTTCATTTTTTTTGAATTTTTACCCACCTGTAATTATTGCAAAATATATACAAAAATACGTGAAACTACGAGCTATGGGTAAAGTATATATGTAATATATACACGCTTCCTATACTTAGTGTGTGCTATGTCCTCAGAGCATGAAAAGCGAGGAAAAAGACAGCTCGTGCTAGGCATAGGAGAGCTAAAGAGAATGGAAAATGTATAGAAATCGACCGCCCCCCTATACTTAGGCTCTGGTAGCCTAAGTGTAGAAGAAAGTCAAAAAGTGGGGCGGACGAGGTCATGAAGAGAAGTGGATGAATATACAAAGCGGGCATCGGTCCTCCCTATACTTAGGCTCAGGTCAGCCTAAGTATAGGATGAAAGAGAGTATGAGGACCAATGTGATCTGGAGAATGTACAGTGAACCGACTCAGGTGGCTCATCCCCCCTATACTTAGGATCTGGTCATCCTAAGTATAGTCCAAGATAGTGATTTAATGAGGCGGGGATGTGTTACTAGAGTCGCGGGGGAGAAAGGACAGAATGTACAGGAATGATGATGTGTACAAGTGAGTCAGTCTGAATCTTTCGAGATGATGCTGATGGCTAGAGCTCACTGCTGCAAGGTCTCATACATGGCTCGAGATGTATCTGCTGAATCTATCTCGCGCATGAATACAATCTCCTCAACATGGACTAACTGCTCATTGGATTCGACGAAGTGCTTCAACAGTTGTCCATTCACTAGGAATGTCGGTGCGTCATCTGCGAGATCTGAGATCTCAACACATCCACTATCATGCACCGTACGGACGAAAAATGGGCCTGTCCACTTGGACTTAAACTTGCCTTGGAAGATCTTCAGCCTAGCATTAAACAACCGTACCTTCTGTCCAGGAACAAAGGTCTTTCGTCTGATATATCTATCATGCCAATGCTTCACCTTGTCCTTATACACCAAACTATTGTCATATGTACGGTTTCTGACTTCCACAAGCTCATTTAGATCCATTTCTCTCTACTTCTGCCCAAGGTGTGTGTTCCAGTTGACCTTCTTGATTGCCCATTCTGATTTATGCACTAACTTTGCGGGCAAATGGCATGGCTTTCCTGATACCATTCGGAATGGGGAGGTTCCTAACGGTGTCTTGTAAGCTCTCCTATACGCCCAGAGGACCTGATCCAAAATCTGAGACCAGTACTTCCTGTCAGGGCGGACAAGCTTTTGCAATATAGTCTTCACCTCCCGATTCGACACCTCAGCCATACCATTGGTCTGTGGGTGTTAGGCACTCGCGACACGGTGTTCGATGCCGTAGTCCTTCAGGAGTTTCTTCACCTCCCTATTTACAAAGTGTCTACCCCCATCTGATATCATCATTTTGGGGATCCCGAACCTAGAGATTATGTGTTCTCATATGAATTTACAGACAGTCCTGCTGTCTGTGGCTCGGGTCGGGATAGCCTCCACCCACCTGGATAGATAATCTACCGCAAGAAGGATGTACTCGAATCTGTGGCTAACAGGGAATGGGCCCATGAAATCGATGCCCCAGGCATCAAAGACATCACAAATGATGACATACTGCATTGGCATCTCATCCTTGGAAGCAACGGTTCCTCCCATTCTCTGACATACTAGGCACGACTTCGCAAAGGTGATGGCATCGCGAAACAGAGTCGGCCAGTAAAAGCCACATTGAAGTACCTTCCATGCGGTTCTCTTCCCAGAGTGGTGTCCTCCCGCCTCTAAGCTGTGGCATAAAGAAAGGACACTCTGGTATTCCTACTGAGGAATACACCATCTCCGGACACAATCCAGTCCTTCAAAGAAAAGGATCGGATCCTCCCAATGGTAATGTTTAGCGTCCGACTTCAGTCGGTCGATGTAGCTCTTGGGCCAATCTTCGGGAACCTTCTTGGAGACAAGATAGTTCACGATGTTGGCGTACCATGGGAGTCAGTCGACAACAAAAATAGACTCGTCAGGGAAGGAGTCTCGAATTGGTGAATCCTTGGAAGTATTGAGATCTTCGAGATGAGAGAGATGATCGGTTACTACGTTCTTCTTTACAGGTTTATCACGGATGTCCAAATCAAACTCATGGATAAGCAAAATCCACCGAAGAAGATGCGCCTTCGCGTCCTTCTTCTCCATCAAGTATCGCAGTATCGTGTGGTCAGTGAACACAATGACCTTGGATCCAATTAAGTGAGATCTGAACTTGTCCATGGCAAAACCTACCGCAAGCATTTCCTTTTCCGTAATTGTATAGTTACGCTAAGTGGTATCAAGCACTTTGCTTGCGTAGTGAATTGCGAACGGGACGCCATATCTTCTTTGTCCTAACACAGCCCCAACAGCATAGTCTGAGGCATCCGTCATGATCTCAAAAGGTAGAGACCAATATGGGGTTCGTAGGATAAGTGCGTCCATGATCATTCCTTGTAATAGCTTAAAGGCCTCAAGACATTTGTGATCAACAACAAATCCATGTCTTTGCCTGAAAGCTCAGTTAGCGGTCGGGCAATCTTAGAAAAATCCTTAATGAATCTCCGATAAAATCCGACATGCCCGAGGAACGACCGCAACTATATGACGTTGGTTGGTAGCTGGAGTCGTCTGATCACATCCACCTTGGCAGGGTCAACCTCCATTCCTCTCTTGGAGATGACGTGCCCCAACACAATGCCCTCTGTGACCATGAAGTGACTTTTCTCCCAGGAGAGCACAAGATTGACTTCACAACATCGTCTGAGGACTCGGTTCAGATTCTTAAGACAGGAATCGAAGGAATCGCCGTGGACCGAGAAGTCATCCATGAAGACTTCCAGGAATTCGCCGACCATTTCGGCGAATACAGCAATCATGCACCTTTGGAAAGTAACTGGAGCATTGCATAACCCAAAGGGCATGCGCCTGAAAGCATAGGTAGCAAAGGGGCATGTGAACGTGGTCTTTTCCTGGTCCTCCAGAGCTATGGCTACTTGATTGTAGCCCGAGAACCCATACAAGAAATAGAAGAACTCTTTCCCCGCTAGTCTCTCTAGGATCTGATCAATGAACGGTAGGGGGAAATGATCCTTCTTCATTGCGGCATTCAAGCGTCTGTAATCCACACAGACGCGCCATGACATGGGCACTCGCGTCATGATCTCCTCTCCGTCCTCATTGGTGGTCGTCTGAATTCCCGATTTTTTCAGGACCACATGGATTGGGGCCACCCATTTAGAGTCGGAGATGGGATAAATAAAACCCGCGTTGCACCATTTCCCTATCTCCTTCTTCATGACCTCTCGTAAATTTGGATTCAAACGACGTTGGAATTCACGAGAGGGTTTGGCCTCATTTTCTAAGTAGATATGGTGCGAACACAGAGCCGGATTTATCCCGTGGAGATCAGAAATGCTCCAGCCTATCGCCTTGCAGTTTTTCTCCAGGATCTCTAGCAAGCGAGATTCCTGCTCCTTGGTCAATCGCGAATTGATGATGACCGTATATTTCTTATCCTGACCCGCAAGGAAGGCGTATTTTAGTGTTGTGGGTAAGGGCTTGAGCTCATGTATAGTGTGATCGTCTAGGAAATCTGGCTCAATCGAATCTGGTTCGGTGTTGGAAGATGCTAGATCTTTCTCTGTTATTGCTGCCACCAAGTTATTCGGCTCTAGAGTCGGATCGTCAAAGGTCTCCATGCAATCGGCAAAAGCCTCGTCCGACTCGTCATCCTCATCTTCCGATTGTCCTAAAGAGGTAAGGACTGACAGGCCCAGTTGGGCCTCTAAGTCATCGAAGATGTAGGGCGATGCAAGTTCTGAGCTGTACTCGTCTCTGAGGACCTCACAAACTGATTCGTGCATGGGATCATCTCCGAAGGGGAGGGACTCATCGGTGTTGGCTTGGTTTTGCTTCCATGGCCCAACTATGTCTACATGATCGCAGTCTGCTTCGGTTGAAAATTACTCAGTGCTGGATTCGGAATCCGGTCTCTGCCATCTGATCTGCTTCATCTCATGTTCCTCATCTCCGCCTGGAGTTTGGAACTGGATCTTCCCGATCTTGTAATCAAATAAGGCCCCTGCTGTCCTGAGGAAGGGCCTGCCTAAGATGATCTGGAGTCTCTCCAATTACGAGGGGTTTCCATATCTAGGACATTGAAGTCCACCATGTATTCCTGCCCCTCGACTTTAATCACAACATTCTGTAATTCTCCTTGGGACCTCTTGGTTGATTTATCAGCGAAGTGCAGGAGGGATCTAGATTTCCTAAGAGGTCCGAGATTAAGCCGCTCATAGAGGGCTGTAGGCATTAGGTTATCTGAGGAACCATTGTCCAAGAGAGTGCGTGCAAACGTGATGTCATCAACATGACTCACTACATAGTGTGCACTCATGTCTCTTCATTTCCTGGGAAACGAGTTCTTTATTGCACAAGTCGTGGCTACTGATATAACGTGTTTCTCAACACGGCTTTTGGTCTTCCTGCTAACCCGATTAGGTGTGCATCTCACCTTACGGTATTTTTGAAATGCAGGGGTCATTTCCACGTACTTGTCAAAGGGGATTGTGACCTTGATGTGTTTGTTGCAGAACTCTGCCATCTCAGGGTCATCTTTTTGGATTTTTTTCATTTTCTTATTTCCACCCTTGAGAGCTCGGGGGAAAGGGATTATTGACTCCAACTCATGTTCTGAAACTGAAATGTTTTCATTGAAATCTGGAACTGAGTTCTGTACACGACTCGGACTCTTAAACAGACTCGGACTCTTACTCTGACGAAAAGAAAAATGCTGAGGCGAAACCGGTGATGCGTCTTCCACGACTTCTTGACGGTCCTACTCAGATGGAGGTGCATGCACTTCATCGGTTCTGTCGGACTCTCTATTGATGCGGGATTGCTTCTTCGAGGACTCAAACGTCCTCTTCTTCTGCCGGTGGTGATGGTGGTGCTGCTCCTCTTCTTCCTCCAAGTTCTCCTCAGGTAGAGACTTGGCGGCTCCTTCCTTCGGTGCCCGTGCCCGATCAGGTATGGTCACGGTCCTTCCACTCCTGTGGGACATATGATTCACATTATCATACGAAAGGATCTCATGTTCAGATAAATAATTATCTGAATAATATACCTGATCACAAGGTCGGTTCTAGCCATGGGTTAAGCTGTTAGGGTTGGCCTGAACTTGTGCGGGAGTTGGGGTCTTTGGCACCATCTATTGATCCTGGGTACGAGAGACACGATTCATATCGGTTCTCATATCCAGATAGTCATTCTGAATTTGTTGGACCCTATCAGACAGGGTTTGGATTTCCAAGGTGAGGGACTCCAATTCGGTGGGCTGGGTTTGATGCTAATTTGCGGACGAGGTTCTGTATTGGCCCTGCTGGCCATGTCGATACTGCTGCTGGTGGTGGGACGGTGCTGGGCCCTGCTGAAACGGACGCTGCTGCTGCTGGTGCTGCTTAGGCTGGTATCCTTGTTCGGACCTGTACTGAACAAAGTGTGGCGCGGGGACGGAGCTGGTTCCTTGGTAAACTGGGGTAGGTCGGTGAGGCTGACTAGTCCCCATCCCCGACTGTCTGCTGACGGGGTCACGGCTGTACCACAACCCGTTGATCTCAAACACCTGCGGAGGCTCCTCGTATCCGATCTCCACTTGTGGGGGTGCATGCTGGTCCTGCTGGGTGTAAGTCTGATCCTCCACCCAGCCGTGATGAGGCCCCGATGCCTGCTCCTATACAAGATGGACTCTGTGCATAGGTGCGGGTGGTGAAGAAGGGGCAGGTAGCTTCATCTTAGCTACCTTCTCAGTAAGTTCCTCCACTTGCTTCAACAGACGTGAGAGAGGCTCAAGGTCAGTGACCCTCTTATGGATCTGCTCAACCATAGTTAACTTGTCAGCTATCATCCCCATGCTGGTGATGAGGTCCTCGGTCAGATCCGCTACAGTCCTCCTAGTTGTCTCATTGGATAAGATTGAGGGAGACAATTGATAGGCCCTGGTTGCCTGCGACCTGCCGGTTTCCGCCATCTGCTCTAGGATCTTCCATACAGCGTTCTCGTTCTTTTTTAGATAGCTTCCTCCATAGGCGGCAATGACTAACCCCTGCATCTCTGGGGTTAAAGCACAGAACAAGGTCTGGACTAAGATCGCCTTAGAAATTCCGTGGCAGGGACATTTCTGAACTAAGTCATTGAACCTATCCCAGGCATCATGGAATGGTTCACTGGGTCCCTGGGAGAAACTGGCAATCTTTGTTCTTATTTGGTTAGTCCTACTGAGAGGGTAGAACTTCTTCAGAAATAAATCTTTAAACTGCATCCAGGTTGTGCATATCACCCCTAGGTTTTTTAGCCAATGTGCTGCCTTATATCCTAAGGCAAATGGGTGGCCTTCAGTCTAATGTAGTCTTGCCCAACACTAGGATGGCTAAGATTGTTTTAAACCAGCTCGAAGTCTCGGAGGAAGGCATATGGTTCTTTATGGGCATTTCCGTTGAACTTCAGAAGCAGGCTAAGGAAGTGGGGCTTGAGCCCAAATGCTTCAGCGGGAACCGCTGGTGCCAACCAACTTTGTATCTCATTCTCCGCTGGGTTGTAGGCATCAACCATTGGTCGGTCGATTCCTCCTGCCTCAATGATTTGTTCCATTCTAGCCGTGAGATCTGCATTTTGTTGTTCGGCTGTGACAAGGCGATTAAGGATCTGTCGTAATGAGTCCTCATCCAGTGGTGGCTTAGGTGGCATCTTGTCCTCTATTCCTGGGTATGAAACAATGTCAGTGTCAGAGGACAAATCAAGGAAGGGATTCTTACCGAGGCGATGGTCTTCCTCGGTAAGCTCAGAGGAGAGGAAAGGGTTAGTTTGAGAGTAACCACCCTAGGTGTGAGGGAACCATAACTCAAGAGGGTCATGAGTCCTGGGTGGTCCAAGGTGCGCTTGGACCGATGAAGAGGAGTTTCGTGGGGGGCTCAAAGAGAGATTCGTGAATAAAGAGCCGATATCCCCCCAGTCACTCATCTTGATTTGGCGAGAAGAAATGGGTGTTCTAAGTGAAGATAGGATTTGACTCCTACCTGAAGCAAACAATTCAGTCCAAGACCCTGGGTTCACATTCAACACAGTGAAGGACCCAAAATCGAGTCCAATTAATCTTGTATTAATTATGTGTGATTTTTCAAGAAAGATAGCAAGGATTACGCGGCCAAAGGGAAGTCGGCTCAGAGCCGGATGCGTCTTCCCTGTTTAACATGTTGCCTAAGATACTGCCGGTCCTTCCTTTCTTTGCTCCTATCCCAAGTTGATGGATTCAAAGACCACACCCCTATCTACCTGCAAGCAGGAGGAGGTTGACAAGGCCGAAACTTCACCCCAGGGGTTACTGGCAAGTTGTCACGAAGTACCGCAATTTCGCCCCTATCTACCTGAGACAGGCAGAGGCTACTTGTTACTAGTCACTGAACCTGAATAATTCAACTTGAGATATTTGATAGGATTTGTCAGAACGTGATATGGAAGGCGGGGATTTGGGCTCTGCCATAAGGTGTTCACACACACTCAAGTACCCTCACTCAGCCTGAAAACAAGGTTGGGGACTAGTCTCCCGCAAACAGTTTTTCCAATTTTATTATTTTTTGGGTCAATAATGTTAGCAGTCCCGATTTTAAGTTTAGTTCTCACTTGTTAGTCCAACCACAAAGCACACCTAACGTACAGTCCCGATTTCCGTTTAGATTAAGTGTAAAAAAACAGAGGGGGAAATTGAGAAAAGCCGATGCACGAAAAACGATGATGTGTATGCTGAGTAGAGGATACTTATAGTGATCCCTTCGCTTTTTATGCAGGATGCAAAACAGAATTGAAAACTTTACACTATATGCATATGCAAGCGATAAAATCCGCTCCTAGACAAGCAGTTCTATAAGCGAGTGAAGAACAGTTTGATTTGGCTAGATCTGCGGTCTAAATGCGTCTTTTAAGTGGTTGTGTGGTCCTAAAAATTATGAGCACAAGCAAACCCTAGAGTGGCTCGAGGAGCCGCTAGTGCAAGCCTAAATTACCATTCAAACCACATAGCACACGAGAACATGATTCCACTATCTTTACACACGCGAGAACCCAAACGGGAACTGCTGGAAATGATACGAAAAATAAAGAAATAAAATTAAAATACAAATTCTCTCAAATTACTCAAGAAATTAATCTGTCGATTCCTCGAAGCGTCTTCGACTCCTCGTGTTCCTTGCACAGAAATAAATTGAGGTCAGAGAATGACACAAAAAATGCAAAAATTAAAAGACAGAAAATATTCACAAGAAAACTGGGGGTCAGACTACCCGGAGATAGAAAATCAAACACTCAGAAATAACTGCAAATTAACTTAAGTCGTGCCTCCCCGGCAACGGTGCCATTTTGATTAGCCTTCCCGCTACCTTAGTTAATTTAATCAAATTAATGTCCAAATTAATTAACACTATTCGTTGCAGTCAGATAACGAGAGCGAATAAAAAACCACAGTTAATTTTTTTTACAAATTAATTTCGAGTGGCAACTTTTTTTACTTGGGAGTCCAAGGTCGAACTCAAGGAGGCAGCTGTCTCCTTAGGTGAATTTTTAGCAAATTTCCGATATTTGATTTTCAAAGGGAATATTTTTTTGGTCTTTTTTGGTTTTTTATGCAAGACACGTGCAAAATTAGGCCAGTTTTAAACTTAAATCAGATAAGTGTTCAAATGAAGTCCAAAAATGATGAAACTTGGCCAGATGATGAAATGAGATGAAATTAGACTACCCTAATTTTTTTTGAAATTTTCTGACACTAAATTAAATTACTGTGAATTAAAAATGAATGCAGGGTGATTTTAACTAATTTAATTTTAATAAATATCAAATCACAATGTTTTTGGGAATAAAAATTGTCCTAGATAGATCTAAAGATGAGGAATCTAGGAAAATTATCAGACCTTAATTTTGATGTGAAATGAACCCTTAAAAATAAATTAAGGAATTCACCAAATGATTTATTTAGGCCTCGAAATGCGTGCAATTGAGATGAAATTTTTATGCAATGAGAAGCTAATTATCCTAGATATAATTTGATATTTTAGGAATTTTTGGAGTTACAGAGAAATTACTATTAATTAAAAGGTGAAATTGGGCAAAATATCACAGAAATGAGCCAATTAATTAATAAAAAAATTCCACTGATATCACAAAAATATGACACGTGTCACATAATAAGTAGGACAATGTAAGCTACACAATGCAATTTTTAGAACTCAAAAATGAATTAAGTTGAATGCCTAAATATGCGTGCAAAGACAGGCGTATAAATGCAATACAAGAATTAAAATTGCTAAAAATAAAATATGCTGACAGGGACTATTATGCAATTACCTAGAATACAGGGGGGTAGATGCAATTTCTCCACAGACGCACGTGCTGCTCACGTGGGGTCGCTTTGCAGGGACTGAAATGTAATATCGAAAACTTCCATGGGCCTCAATGCAATTTGCCTAGGCCGCATGTGCGGATCACGTGGGGTGCCCTAGGCTCGGTGGACGTTAGAGGCTCGGGACGAGGCTCGGCTGCTCTGGAGGTTCGGATGGAGGCTCGGAGAAGCTTCGGGTGATCCGAGCCTAGAGGTCGGGGAAGAGGCTCGGATCGGGCGACATGGCGCGATCTGGACCGTTGGATCAAGGATGATCCAACGGTTGCTGGCTGATGACGCGTGGCATGTCTGAGTCTGTTAGATCATCGATCAATCCAATGGTGATGGGCTCGCTCCTGCTGATGGCGACGTGGTCGATTAGTGACTGTTGGATCTAGATTGATCCAACGGTACCTGAATCTCGATGAAGAGCTCAACGTGGCGTGCTCAAGCCCGTAGGATCACGGATGATCCTACGGTTGCGGAGTGAGGCGACGTGGCTGGCGAAGAACCGCTGGATCTAGATGGATCCAACGGCTCGATGCTGCTCTAGCTGATGGTGACGTGGCTTGCTCCTTATCGTCCGATCAAAGAGACTGGACGGCTGCTGCTTTTCGTCCCCGATAGACCTCCGCCTCCTGCGGAGGAGAAGGCGGGGCTTAGGCGAGGCTGGCTCAGCTCCGCCTCGTCCCCTCATCGTCGGCGAAGGTCGATGGAGGATCTGGAGAAGCTCGGAAGATGCGTGGCGAGGCGGCGAAACATCCGGTCCTCTCAGAGGGGAAGGAGGTGCGTTGGAGCTCGGTGACGGAGGAGCTTGAATGAAGCTCTGACGAAGTTCCGACCAGTGGCAGAGAGGGTACCTGGAGGGGTTAGAGATATAGTCGAAGCATGCGCGTGCTCGTGGAGTTGTGCTGGGTGAAAGGCGAGGCCATCGTAGCAATGGGGGTGTCCGGTGATCGAGCTCCACCCAGGTGGCGGAGCTGGTGTCGGTGAAAGGTGGGGTACGACGTTTGAGGAAAATAATGGTAGCGCGAAGATCGGAGCTCCGTCATGGAGCTCGGAGGGAGGACGGTGGAGCGAGAAGATGATTGCGGAGGGCGAATTAAATCAGAGAAATAAAAGGAGAAAATAAGAAGAAGATCAGAGGAGAATGGAGGATGCTACCTGGGGATGGAGCTCGGGTCTGGGATCTTGGTCGTCGCTCGAAGGTCGGTAGATGGCCTGAGCTCACGCAACTCGTTGGAGGAGTTGCAACACTTCATGGAGACGTCATGGATCTCGCCGGAGAAGATGCTCGTTCTTCCCTCAACATTTCGTCTAATTGCTGTCACCAATTGGAAGGTCGGAGCTCAGGGAATCTCTCTGGAATGGCGGATAGGGAAGAACGTGGCCGGAGGGCGATGATTTATAGGATGAAGGTGATGGCAGGAGTCGCTGGAAGGTGGTATTCGAGGTCGTCGTGGGGCGACTCTGGTGGGAGTCATGGGAAGCGAGGGGGCTAGCGAGGATGAGGGAAGAATGGGCTCCATGTGGTGGTGTTGGTGGTCGGAGAGGTGGCAGGAGTGGGGCCAAGAATAGAAAGGGGGCGACGGGTCGGCGCAGTGGAGATCGTGGGAGAGAGGCCGACCAGAGGTAGAAGACAAGGTCCTGGCCGTTGGATCTTGTGATCCAACGGCGGAGAAGAAAGCGCTAAGGATCGGCATGGATTTGATCTGAGGCGAAGCGATCTAAGGGTTAGCGGTGCGTCACGTGGTGCGCTAAAGTGCAAGCGCCGGCAGACGGCTCGGATTTGATTCAAGCTTGATCCAATGGCTGAGGCGCGAGGTGTGAAATCAGCGGCTGTGATATAAAATTGAGGGCGCGATCAAGTGGTGTTCAAGCCGCCACGTGGTGTGATGAGGGAGAGGCGCTCAAGGACGGTGGTGATGAAGACCTTGGAAGATCAAAAGGCAGGGAATAAAGGGCGTACGTGGAGGTGGCGCAACCGTTGGATCAGGATGAAGATCCAACAGCTGTGAGCGCGGGCGACTAAGGCAAGGGGGAGCGGACCGCGTGGCATAATCAGAGGGCGCCACGTGGCCAACTGTGAGTAGCTGCGAGAAGATTATGAGATTAGAGAGAGATGGAGGCTGAATTTGGAAAAACTCAAAAGTTGAAAGTTGTAGATCTTGATGAGATCTACAAGTTTTATGTTGACCAAAAACGAAGATGAGGTCAAATATGATACAAAAATAAAGGAATACAAATATACACATATATAGTATACATAGAGGCCCAAAAACCCAACTTCTTCCTACGAGTCCGAATTGGATGAAAGTAGTCTCATTTTAAAAGTCTTTGTATGTGTATTCATCTGAAAGTGAGTAGACCTATTTTGGAGTTGGTACAAGAGAACTATGGGCTTTTTATGGTCCAGGGGTTCAGGGTCTTTATTGGATGTTTTACAAAGGAGATCTCTGACTTTCTCCCTTATATTATTAACTAAAGGTATATATATTATAAGGGAGGTGTTGTTTAATAGGTGGATATTTTACAAGTGATCTTGGCTTCTTATTTAATGCAAATGTGAATGCTAAAATGCAAATGTTATCAATGTATGCATGAATGTTACTTATGCACTATAAAGGGAAATATGCTGCTATTTACTCGGGAACAAGACTCTATTTTCAACTTTTAGAGTAATGTATCACAGATTCATCACCTGCGTTCATACCATTGTATTTACATCATTTCTATTCTTTTCTTCTCACCCTTTACCACCTCATTTCTTTATCTTCCACTATGCCTATACCCTCAAAAGTCTGAGTATAGGGGGCATGTCAACTTCCGATTCCTTTTCACTCAACTATACATGGTACGAGCTATGTCTACATTTCACTTTATGCCATAAGGATATAACAGAAGCAAAGTATAGGGTATGTGTATATATATTCTATATACTTAATCCATAGCTCTTATTTTGCTTGTTTCACATCAAAAATTGGGTATGGGTACAAGTTGTGTATATCATGTATACTATATTAAATTCTTTGTGTAAATAATACCTATTTAAAAAAACTTTTTTATAAAATTCAGGGGGTATAACAAAAAAATCAAAATCCTTTTACAATAAAAAAACAAAACAAAACGTAAGATTTTATCCTTGACATTTTCACTATCACTTAAGACTTGAGGAATGAAAGAAACTCATATTTTTAAGGTCCTTTGATTCAGAGTTAATCGACCTTAGTCATAGGGTTTGAGACAATAATCCACACTTCACTAGTTTGAAAGACGTGAGTGATATATTGTGCGCTTAATATCTACCTTTAAGATTATGATGAACACATAGCCTACACAACTCCATGATTGATGGGATGAGTTGAGATTTCACTTTTGGGAATATGACGTGAGATTTGAGCCTATATCTGATTTTATGATACTCTATGATGGGATAAAGTCGATGAAAGCATAAAGAAACCTGAGTGTCAGCAAACCCTAGACAGTATGTGAACAAGTTCTCTTGTTATCTTTTGATATTGACCTATGTACCGGGGTGTGATAAAATTAAATAATTATAGATCAGTGTGCACCAACTTTTGGTAAAACCAGTGGATCTAGCTAAAGAGAAAAGAAAAAAAAGAAATATTGAATGAAAAACTCTCAAACACGAAGACAGATTACAAAGAGCATCTATCAAAGGTGAGCACTCCCAACCATTTTCAAAGTTTCCTATTGGACCAAAACTGTTAGGACCAAGAGTCAGGCTCGTACCCAAGAAGGGCTCTACATCGCAAATACTACAAGTATGGGTGTAGAAGGTATATTAGATACCCAAACAAGACACACCACAGTGTATTCACAGGAAAACAAGTGCAGATGACTCCAAATTCTCTCGACGAACACACTGTCAACAACCAAAAATATACATGTATTGAGTAATAAGGCACTCTAGAGGATCCTTGTTCCAATGTGAGGGAGAGAAGAAAATACACAAACCTAAGACCTCAATTATCTGGACGTTCATCTACATTTTTCAAGTTTGACAAACTACTGAGATGGTGAATTGGATGCAAAAATTCATTTGTACCCTCGTTTTGAAGATTAGATCTTGAGGAGAGTCTCTTGGATCTTGATTTTGAGTGAAATTTTGACTTGACTCTCATGATTGCAGTACGCACTCAATGTCATAATTCTTATGATATATTATAAATAGAGAGTTTCATAATTAGAGAAGTTGGATTCCTTTGGTCTAGAGCTTGATTAGCTTAGAAGTTTAGGACCACTAAAACCAAATATTCTTAACAAGACAAGTCTTGAAATTCGCACATGCACAGTCAGGGATTCAACTTCTAACTCACTATTTTTTGGGGGACAAGCAAAGAGCTAAGTATATAGGTGTGATCAATCCATGATTCATCTACTCTACATGGATGTTTTAGCAAAATCCCCTCAATAATTCTCTTATTAAACCCCTTAAAATCAAATAATTGGCATTCACTAATTGTATTAATATTAGGGTTTAAAATCTATAAATAATTAACCCTTATTGAGCTTATTATTTTATATGTAAATAACCTTTATTTTAACCTAATTTTTCTTTAAATTATTATTTAAATAATAAACTAACTTGGCATAAAGAATTAAAATCCATAAAAAGAGCAAAATTAAAAGAAATAAAAATATAACAATGTATATTATGTGCATATTTAATATTTGTTGATCTTATTCTACCTTTTTCTAACCTATAAAAATCCATAAAAATTAGATAAATTATGCATATATTTTACATAAATTAATCTACTTATTAAAATCAAAAATACAAAAAAATCGTAAAAGACAAAAATACGGTATTTTATTATATATAGATCACATCCATAAATACGTTGTATATAGTTGACCTTATTTGTTTTTGAAGCCTTTGTGAAAATTGTAGATCTCATCGAGATGAGCAACTTTCGTGTTGACCACTATTTAATTTGACTTCATTAACTATGTCCTTTTTTCCTTTTTATTTTTATTTATTTATACTTTTTTATTTTATCTTTATTTAATTTTGATAATTTACTTTTCCTCAATTTTATTAACTACTTTTAATTTTTAATTTTATTTAACTTTTATTTTATTTTATTTTTTCTTTTTTTCCTCACTCTCTTTTTCTTTCTCTCTATTTCCCTGTTTCTCTCTTCCCTTCTCCCTCTCTCTCCACGTTCACATGTGACATTCCCCGCACGTGAACCTCACTCCCGCCAGGTCACATGTCGCACACGTAACCTCATCCCTCTCCCAGGTCACGTCCACGCCATGTGACCCCCGCCCCCTCCCCTTCCTCGACTGAGTCACGCCACCTCCGCCTCCACCTGCTCCTCTTCTGTCTACCCGCCTTACCCCCCTCATCTAACCGCCCCATTGTTGTTACACCTCCCTCACCTCCCTATATCCCCACAACCATCGCTTGTCGAGGCCATCCACCCCTTCTCCTCGATGTCGGAGACAACGAATCGACACCTTCTCTATCGGTGGATCCAGAGGCTTCCTCACCTATGTGGCTATTCCAATTAGCGGAGCTTCGCCGTGGCCTCACCCCTCGGCTGAGGTGACCACTTGGAGATCTCCCTCATGAATCTTACCTTAGACGAATCGCTTCCTTGCAATCTCTCCTTCCAGCCACATCTTTACGTCTGCTCCGCCATCAACCTATAGAACCTCAACCTTGGCTAGTTCCTTCTCCATAGCCACTCCTCGGCCGAGCTCTAAACCCTTCATCTCCATCGGAGCCCCTTTCCCCTTTGGCCCTTAGCGCCTCCGTCTCACCCCATCCCCTCTTCCTCTCTTCCTCCAGCACATGCCAAGCACGTGCTGCCCTCCTCCATGCACGCACTGCCTCGCTTCCTCTCCTCTTCCCCTGCTCATTGTCTATTTGCCTCCTCCCTCTCGAGCAATGCTCCTCCATCACGTCACCTCCCCTCCCAATCTTTACCACCCTCTCCTCCTCTTCTTATAAGATTGATGGCATGCCTCCCCCTAGAGCCCATACGCCACCTGCAACAAGAGTGTGAGCTCGAGCACAGCTGGTGACAAAAGCATGGGCACAACCTCCTTGGTGTGATCCAAGAGCCTTCTAATGAATCTCTGACTCTCATTCTTTATACTTTTATTTTATATTTATCTTTTAGAAAAAAACATCTATAAATATGTGTAAATATAATAAATTATCATTGTACGTGTTGTTGTTAATATTGCATAACTAATACATGTTTTCCAAAGTAAAAGAATAAAGAGAAAAGAAAAAGAAAATAACGATATAATTATGTAATAAGTACAGACCGAACCAAACCCTCAGAGAAGGTCAATAATTGGCCTGATCGACAAGGACTAAAGTAGGCAGAGATAGGGTCCTTGTATAGACACTTGACACCTATACTTGTAAATATCTATATTTAATTACACTTTGTGCATATTGTATTTTTAAACACTTTTACATATTCCTAAAAAAATAAGAATAAAATAAAAAAATGAAAACACAAAATAAAATAAAATAAAAATAAAAACAATAAAAAACTCAGTATACAAAAGCCACACTTCTGTATATTGTATACACTACCTATTTATTAAATTTATTTATTTAATTTGTACAAATCAATTAAAAATCAATTTATATTCCTCAAATTATTTTTTACATAAATAAAATATAAAATAAAGGATATTTGTATAAAACTAATAAAATAAAAAATTAAAGAATAAAATATGCAGGTATATTATACCTATAAATAATACCCGATACTGTATACACTATGTATATAATTCATTCAAATAATTAAAAATAACAGAAATATAGCTTGAAAAATAATAAACAATTTTCATTTTTACAACTTTTATTTTAAATTCATTTAATATTTTAATTAATTTATTATTTGATTTATTTGCCTCAATATTTCTGATTGGCTGACCCGGGTCCGTTGATCTGGGTCAACCCTTCCTCCATCAGACCCACCCCGACTGCCCTTCCCACCAGACTGATTTCTCAATATTTTCTCAGTCAGGTTCATCCTCCATTTGCCTCTCTTTCTACGCCCAATTCCTCTACTAGAATCTGTGATCCTCATGGATCCCTAGGAAGTCTCGGATCTTTGTAGGGTTTCGCTCCCTCATCCGATCTTTGTAAACCCAGAGGCATGCCTATTTATACTTTCCTCCGCATACCTAGCTCCGTAACTTGTTGGTTACCACTACCTTCCTCCATAAATACCTCCAGTAGAGTGATAGACTGTCAAAGATTCTTTTGGACCCGGGTTTGGTGGCTATTTGGCCGCAACTCGATGTGGTTGGAGCTCCTCCGTCACATGCAGCCTCCCAGGCCTTCTGCATCACGATCGAGGTCAATACCCTACCTTTCACTCTGCAGCTTGTTGGCAACCATCGTGGATATTCTGGTACCCTCTATTCCACTTTTAGTTCGTTGTTCATTATGATTCCATTCTCCAGCCACCCCCCTGTTGAATCTCGGACCACATTTGTTAGAGCTCCACGATCGCTCCCAGCCATACAGATCGATCCATGATCTCGCCCTCATCCTTCGAGCACACTCTGAACATCTCAAGCTTTTGTCATCTGAGCGAGTTCGAGTCGCAATATCCTCCCTCCATCTTCGTCGGATGTCAAACCCCATCCACCCTGGCTTCTGTGGTTCTTAGCTCCTAATAACCTCGATCGAAGCCTTCTTTTCAAGTCATAAGTTTCCTTGCATGTCCCATATGCACGAGGAGCCCAGGTTGAGATCCAACTCGGCTGGCGAAGCAGCTCCAGGAGGCTGACCCCCCTTGCGTTAATCCATTTGTTCATCATCACCTCAGAGGACCCCCCTCAACCCACAGCACCATAGAGAATGTGCTGAACTTCGTAGCGAGCTCATCCAACCCATGTATCGACCCATATTTGTAGTCGAAGCTCGCCCACGTCGTGTTCTTCCCACAACCTTCAGCGCCGTCAGATGAGCCCTGCCATCCTCCAGATTCCATCATGACCAGTCGTTAGTGCCCAAAAACTGCACCATCTGACCGGAGCATCTCTAGATCTAACATGCACGCTCTCCCCTCATCTGAGCCGTCAGATCTGAGATCTAACAACCATCCTCCTTTACTCCTACGACGCATCCCAATTGTTCGATCATCTCCAGGATAGCATCAGAGTTGCTTATTGCCTGATGTGCATCACATGCCTCTTTGGGTATCTTTCCCTTTTTCCCCCACATGCCTTTTTTTTCATTTTAGTCCAATAAATATAATGTGTAGTTAAGAGTAAGATCCTTAAAGTTTTCATATTTACATTTCAGTTTGCTTAAGTTGTAGTCACGTGCCCCGTACGTGATTTTTTGGGATGTTTGCGATATTTCTCCTGAACTTTCTAGCTATTATGGGATGAAGTTAATGTTTTGAGGATTTAAATTTATACCCCTGGTTCAAGTGTTGTGTGTGACTATTGCAGAGAAATTGCATAAGTGTCCCCTTGAGTTTTAAGTCTTGTTTTTTCGTTAGGTCCTAGAACTTAATATAATTGCATATTGGTCCCTGGAAACTATTTTTAATTATTTGTCATTTATTCATTGTAATAAATATTTAATTAACTTCAAGAATTGCCTAAAATTGTGTGTGACTCCTGCTAACATTTTTTATTTATGGTAATTTTTGCTTGTTAATTTTAATTTTTTTATTATTAAAAATAAAAACACCCTAAAAATTATTTAAAAATTCTATAAATATTATTATAGTTACTTTATGTTGCCCTTTAGATTTAATGTAATTTTTGTTGAAAAATACCTTATAAAAACCTAAAATTTTGCAAAATCCCTAAAAACTTACAAAAGTCATAAAAATCATAGAAAACTCCCAAAATAGTGATTTCAATCCCTGGTTGTAGGTATTTTGCTATAGTTTTTTATTAAAAATAACCTCCAGAAACATTGAGCTTTTTACTTATCTTTAATTTGCAAAACAATCATGGTTGTGCATAGTTTGTTATTTTATCACTATTTGAATTTTAGAAAATAAAAAATTGAAAAAATATAAAAATTATAGAAAATTCTACAAATACTTAAAACCCAAAAATATTTTTACTTTATTTTTTTAGTATTTTTGACCCCTCTGAAAAATACAAAAATAATGTTTGGGTATATTTTTACCCCTTGTGTTGATTTCTTTTGTATGAAAAAGTTAAATATTTGAAAAATTAAAAACCACTAAAACAGTAAAACCACCTTGATTTCTGAAATCGACTACTTAATGTATAATTATGCTCCTTGAGTTCGACCCTAGTCGTTATACCTGGTTAATAAAAGCAGCAAAACCGCTCATTTTCTCTATTTGATTTCTTAAGTGGTTTAATTTCTCTACTAATCGATTCGATTTATTTAGGACAATAACATATGCTTAATTTAATCCCCCTTAGTCAGTTCGATAAATCATTCAACAGAATGGCGCTATTACCGGGGATCACGGCTAAGTACTTAGATTTCATTTATTTTAGTTTATTTTTGCTTCTCTCTTTTATAATTATTTCCAACTATCTTCTGTTTCGCTTTTCGTGCGAGGTACTGCTTGGAGGACAACTCGGTTCACTTTGGACAGACCCACACCTGAGGAGGAGTAGGGGAGCAGAAGAAGAAGTTATATTAGATAGAATTTATTTTAATTTTATTATTACAAATATTCTTGTAATAACTTTGATATTTGGACATTTCTGGACTTGATTGTTATTTGGGGTTATGTTTCACCGAGTGCCAGTGCACGCGGGGGACCTCACCAAGTTTTTCAAAGTTTTTCACCTTTTTATTTTTATTTGTTTCATGAGGTTTTAGCTCCTAGACCTATGTTTTATTCCGGTTTAGCTCAGTAGAAACTAAGGTCCAAACATCCCATAATAAAATATATGTTCCTATATATCAAGCTTTGGACTAGAGATACATGATGAGAGAGAGGACATATACAATGCTTTCAAGACCCACTGTGGTGGGCACCGTTCGGCATCTAAGACCAGACTCATGTATCTTTTCTTGTTAATTAGCACATGTTCTTCCCGTAATAGAAGCTATCATCTAAGGACGATTTCCTCATGCATCAATTAGATTAGTTGAAATTCTATCTGTAATTTATATGTGGATCACTTTGCATGTAGACTGTTGGAGCAAGGTACGCATCTCTTACTCTGTATGCATCATTGATTTCATCGTGCATCAGTTTTTTCGTCTTCCTCCCCTGGTTTTATTGGACTTAAATAAAAGGGAAATCAGAAAATTTGTTAGGCATTGCTTTTATCCAGAAAAATACCTAAAAAGAGATAACCAATAAAATCAGGACTGGTAAAGCATACTACCTAAAACCGAACTTCACTCAAAAATTTTGTTTTTGGTAGAGTAACCCCCTCCTTATCTGATTTTATTTGTTGAAAGTTAAGCGACCTGCATACTAAGATAGAGCCACGCCTAAGCTTTCTTCAGACTACCGGTTCTAACAAAATGATTAGCTATTCTCCAATTAGGATTTTTGGGTAGCCGGTAAACGATCCAAACTTCCTTAGCAGAGTGGGTGGTTTGGAGAACATTGTGTAAGGCTCCATCCTCAAGTAAACCGAGTAGATGGAAACGGTCCGTATTTACACCTATACTGGCTGGAAATCGGTGCAACTATTCGTAAGAATCTGGGCCAGTCACCAGAGAGAATCAAGCTCCTAACAGCTCACTAACTCAATCTGTATGATTGGATTATCACCTAATAAAATTTGACAAGATAAAAAATCAAGCTTTCATGGTCATTATATTATGTTGAGAAGATGAACTGGCGGTTTATTTTCTCATCCTTCTTTCAGTCCAGATCAAATCTTCATAAATCCCCAATATGAAGATGATGGGAATGAGGTCTCTTAGGCTGCCTTTAGCAGCACCGCTTTCCAGCACTCCACTCCATTCATCTAGGGCGGCTTCAGAGAGCTTAGACTCGCTCTCTGAACCCGAATTCGCCTCCACCATGTTCCCCCTCGATCACCCTTCTTCCAATCCTGAGGTACAGCCAAACATGCCAGCACAACTATACATTCAATTGACAGCAACTGAGCTAAGGTTTATTGCATTTGCAGAGACAGGAGAGATGGCTAGTGATGACAGAACAAATGACTGGCCTCAGACTTCATCATTCGTATTAGATCAGGCATCCATCAACAACACGCTGCTAGCTTCCTTGGAGACCATTGATGAATCTACGATTCTCATTCCTTATTATTTTTTTTAGCTTTATCTTTTAGTAGAAACACCTATAATTATATGTAAATACAATAAATTAATATTGCACTGGTCCTTGTTAATATTACATAATTAACACATATTTTACAAAATTAAACGAATAAAGAGAAAAGAAAAAGAAAGATGTATTTAAAATAAATACAGAGTGACCCAAACCCCAAGAGAAGTCTTTAGGGGAAGATAGGGTATATTGTAAATATTACGTATAGAAATAAATATTTATTTTACAAACACTTGTTTATAGCCCCAATAATAAAAATAAAATAAAAATCAGAAAACAAAAAAGAAAATTAAAATAAAATCCACAATTCATTGTATAAAAGCCATATGTTTGTACAGTGTATACATTACCTAATTATTAAAAATACCTTTATTCGATTTATAAAAATCAAATAAACATTATTTTATATTCCTCAAATTATTTTGTAAATTAATAAAGTATAAAAGAAATTATTTTTTGTAAAAATAATAAAATAAAAAATACATGTATATAATATATAGGAATATTATTCCTCTCTATAATACACTATAATATACATATTGTATATATGAGGTCATAAAAATAATTAAAAATCAAAGAAAAATTGTTAGTAAAATAAAAAACATTATTTATTTTATTCACTTTTTATTTTAAAATCATTACCTATTTCATTTATTATTCTTTCATTTATTAGTATGGATTTTTTTGATTGGACCACATCAAAATGTTGATCGTGGTCAACCATCTCCCCCTGCTAACCCGTCCCGACGAGCCTTCGCTGGAGATTCTTCTCAACATTTTTCTGATCGGGTCAGACCTCCATTTACATCGATTCTTGCGCGCAATTATGCTCCTATTATTTATGATCCTCGCAGATCCCTAGGTGCATCCGGATCATCATAGGGTTTCCTGAATCTTCCAATCTTTCTGGACCCTAGCTTTCACCTATAAATAATCTCCTCCTCTTCCTGAGCTCAGTAGCTCGTGCCTCACACCACCATTTCCCATTAGCCACCTCTAGGATAGTAACAGCTCCTCGGAGGGCCCCTTTGTAGCTCCAGCCAGCGCCTGGTTGCACTTGCTCAGCTCTTGATAGGAGTCCTCTTACACGACAAGCCTTTCGGCCTTCCGTAGTTTCATTGAGGCCATAGCCTCGTCTACCACCTTGCCTGAAGTTCCTGAGCACATCAGCAACTCTAGGTATTCCATATACACTTTCATTTTCTTACTTTACTTCGATTTAGCCATTCCACTCCGTCGCAACTCCGCCAGCTTCGACCACTATGTCGGAGCTCTGTCACGCACCTCTACCCGCACTCATCGATATGCCAACTCAGCCATCATCTCCAAGCGCGACCTGACCCCCTTAGACTCGCTCTTCAGAGCGAGATAAAGCCATGATCTCCCACTCCCATGAATATCGGAGATAAAACTCCACCCCCCCCCACTCGTTTCTCTCTGTTTTCCATGCAATAACTGGACCAAAGCAAAGCCTCTTAGTCCTGCTACCCTTTACTGGTGTTGGTTCGCGTGACAGACCCAGTTGGTGCCCTAGTTGCTTAGGCAGAGCAGCTCTAGGAGGAGAATTAATGCCTCAACCTTCCAATTGTCATCCTTCATATTGGAGTCGTTCATTCGAAGCGGAGCACTTCTATGAAGGCGTCGGAATTGCTCGCGAGTCGATCGGCTTCTAGGATCACCATCTACGTCCGATCGAAGCTCGACTGAGATGTGTTCTTCATGCGTCTTCCACAGCCGTCTGATCGCTCTATTGCCCAGTTTAGATCACAACCATCCCTTTACACCTAAAGTATAACAGTCTGATCAGTTGCTTTATCAGATATGGGTTGCACGTTCCAAACATTATCCAGACGTCAGATCTTTCCCAGAAGAAGATCATGTCCGTACAACAGCGCTGAGCCCTGAGCTGTCAGATATTTTTAGAGCCACATGTCACCCATACCTGTCTAGGTATATTTCCTTTTTACCCTGCATGTCTTTCGATATCTATTTAGTCCAATAAATGTAATAAATAGTTAGGAACTTTTACAGTTTGGACCATTTAGTTTACATATTTGCATTTTAGTCTAGTTTGCTCGTGTCCACATGTGTCCTCACGTAATTATTTGGGTTATTTGCAGTATCTGGTCTAAACTATTTGCTTGTTATGGAATGAAATTTATATTTTGAGTATTTGCATATACATCCCTATTCGCTTGACTCACATGCTGCGCATGCTTGTCCCAGATTATTTGCACCTTTGGCGCCTAAAGTTTTATTGCTTATTTATCTTTTGTCTCAAAACTTAACTTATTTGCTATTAGGTCCTTGTAAACTATTTTTAACTAGTTGCCTTTTAATTAATGTAATAAATATGAAATCAACTCTAAATATTCTGTAAAATTTACTTGTAATCGTTGATTGCATGTTTGATTTATTGTAAATTTTGTTGTTTATTTGCTTTAAATTATATTATTAAAAATTCAAAAACCCCTAAAAAGTGTCTTGTTTGTTTTAGAAAAATATAAAAATTTAAAAATCACCTAAAAACTCCATAAAAATTAGTGAAATTGTATTTTAGTTTCTTTTAGCTCCATTATTATTTTTTCTTTAAAATACTTAATAAAAACCATAAAAAGTGAAAACACTCTAAAACTAGTAAAAATCATAAAAAATGTAGAAAAATATAAATATAGTGATCTCAGTCTCTGTTTATAGATATTTACCTATATTTTATCAAAAAAATAAGCCCCGGCAGTTTTAGACATTATAATTATTTTACCTTACAAATTAATCCTAGTTGTGCACTACATGTTGTTTTTGTCACTGCTTGATTTTTAGAAAATCACAAAAATATTTAAAAAAACTACAAAAAATACAAAAAACATTATAAAACATATACAATCAAAAATATTTTTATTGAAATTTTTTGAGTATTTTTTACCCATTAGAAAAATACAAAAAAGTGTGTGAGTATTTTTCTCTCTTGTGTTTATTTCGTATATATTGGAAATTTTAAAAAAATGAAAAAATAAAAACAACTAAAAAGCTTTTTATTCCTGAAATCTCACTACTTAGCTTTTAATTGTGCTCCTTGCGTTTGACCCTGGTCACTATACTAGGTAAATAAAAGTAGTGAAACCACTCACATTCGATCATTTCATCTCTTAGTGTTTGATTTTCTCGTTCATTCGCTTGATTGATTTGGGTCGCAACGACACATTAATTTCATACTTAATCCGAGTCGGTTTTGCGGTCATCAGAATGGCGTCGTTGCCGGGGAGCATGACAAAGTAGTTTGATTTCAATTTTTGCTAGTTTTTGTCTCTATTTACCATAATAGTTTCTGACCTTATTTTGCTCTACTTTTTGTGCGAGGAACCACCAGAGTACAACTCGGTCCATTTTCTTTGGAGGGACCAGCATAGGAAGAGGAACTAAAGACTACACGAGCATTTATTTTCGATAGAGTTATTAATTTCTGCAAAAGCTTGTGTAATAATTTAGTCTCATAGACATTTGGACCCTATAGACACTTGAACTATTTCGAGGTCTGTTTCGTCGAGTGTCGGTGCACTCGGGGGACCTCACCAAGTTTTTCTCATGATTTTCTGCATTTATTTTATATTTGATTCTTGAGGATTTGGCCCCTAGATTTGGGAGTTTTATTGCTTGAGCTCGGTAATCATCTAAGGTCCAAACTCCCTAATAGACTATAAGATCCTATACATCGTATTTGAACTTAGATAAATAAGGAAAAAGTTAATTTAATTGATTAAGAGACCACGTGCCAAGAGAGGTTGTATACAACGCTTGCAGGACCGACTGTGGACACCGATCGGCATCTAAGATTGGACTCAACTCTTTTCTTTAATTAATTAACTACCAGCTCTTCCCGCTAATAGAAGTTGATCATATTAGGATGATTTCCTCATGCCTGATATAGATTAGTTTTATTTCTATCTTAAAATTTATGCACAGATCACCCTGCATGTAGAGTTCTGGAGCAAGTACGCATTTCTATCTCTACATGCATCATTGTGTTTGATCGTGCATCAGCTTTTTTGCTTTCCTCCCATAGTTTTACTGGATTTAAATAAAAAGGAAATTAGGAAATTCATTAGACGTTGTCTTCATTCAGAAAAACACCTGAAAAGAGATAACCAAATAAAATCTGGGATTGCTATAGAAAACAAGACCTAAAACTAAGCATCACTCAAAAATTCTTGTTTTGGAGAGAGTAATCCCCTCATTGTTTGATTTATCTTTAGAGAGTTGAGTGAATCTCATACTAGGATAGAGCCATGCCTAAACTTTCTTCAGACTACCGGTTCTAAAAATGATTAGCTATTCTCCAGTGAGGTTCTGCGGGTAGCTGGTATCGGTCCATATTACCTTAGCAGAGTGCATGGTCTAGAGGACACCACGAAAGCACGATCCTCAAGCAACGGGTAGCCGAACACGATTAATACTTATACCCATACTTGCTAGAAATAGACGCAACTACTCGTAAGTCCTCGAGCCAGTCTTCAGGAAGAATCGGGCTCCTAACAACTCGCTAACCTGCTCTAATAGATTGGATTATCACCAAAAAATCTGATAAGATAAAAGTTTGAAATCATACGTTCATCACTATGTTGCGTTGGTGAATTGGGGGTTTGATTTATCATCCTGCTTGCATCCCAGATTTAATCTTCATAAATCCACATATGAAGATGATGGGACGGAGATCTCTTAGGTTTCCACTGGCAACACTGCTTTCCAGCACTCCTCCCTGTTCATCTGGGGCAACTTCAAGGAGCTCAAACTTGATCTCTGAACCTGAGTTAGCTTCCACCCTGTTCCCCCTCAACCACCCTTCTTCCACACCTGAGGTACCACTTGAGAGGCTAACAAAGCTATACGTTCACTTGGCAACACCTGAGATAGGGTCTTTTGCCTTTGTAGAGACCGTGACATGGGAAACAGTGAGGGAAGGACCGATGAGCAACCACAAGCTTCCTCGTTCGTATTGGATCTGGTTGTCATCAACAATATGATGTTAGCCTCCTTAGAGACCATGCAGAGGCAAATCAGAGACTAAGGAGCATTTATGGCTGAAGTGAGGAGGGAAATCGCCTATATAAGAGACGGTGGAGCAGAACCAGACATGCATGCTTTCGGTGGAGAAATACCACACAAGGAGAGCTGAGTTAATGACAGACGCCAGGATGAGCCACATGATCTAGCTAGACCAGCTCGTACGATGAGATAGTTGGGCAACCTTAGTACATCCCTTACATACCGATGGATCCAGCTGTCAACCATCCTGGGCGACTTCAAGCTTCGCCCTCAGACCATCCATCTATTGCCCAAATTCCTTGGTCTAGCCACCGAAGAGCCCCCTCTCCATCTATAAGAGTTCCAGAGATCTGCATCACCATCCATGGCAGACTGATGGACAAGGACACTATCAAACTTATCGCCTTTCCATTCTCATTGGTTAACAAAGCATCCTATTGGCTGAAGGATCTAGGGAAGGTGATCACTACATGGGAGCAACTCCAGACTGAGTAATTGAACAAGTACTATCCACTCAGCTGGACCAACGCAGCTAGAGACATGATCAACAATTTCACCATGATCCTAAATGAACAGTTTCATGAAGCTTGGGATCATTTTAGGGAGCTCGTCTACAGGTGTCCCCATCATGAGATCAATAAGCCCAACCTCGTCCAGAGTTTGTTTTATGGGTTGGAAGCTAAGCTGTAGGGGCTAGTGATTGCCTCATATGGAGTGTCCTACATCGCCAAGGATGAAGACCAAGTCTAATCCATTTATGAGGAGATGGCAGAGAACTACACAGAGTTGTCCCAAACCGATGTCTACACTTGAGGGAAGCCTCTCTCGCATGTGGTTTCATACCTGAGGATTGCACGCATTAAGGTCGGTCCTTCTACATCTTCATCGGCAGCAACACTAGCAGAGTCTTTGGTTGTCAATATGGGTATAATTAGCTAGAAGTTGAACCAGACAGAAATCATCAAGAAAAAAGCATTGCTAGGGTTTGGTTAAGCTTAATAAGATTAATGAGCTGGCACAAACATTGAGTGACCCAGATCATGTGCCTCCAAGAGGCACAGATGGCTTCTCAACCCCGTTCCAGGTCACAGACCGATCCAGGGATCAACGCTTCACAACCTTCTGCCTGATACCACTAGGTTCACCACATTCAGGTGGAACCCCTCCAATAGTCTCAGCAGTACCAGTAGTCACCACCCTCTTTAGACATTCATATGGTGGTATACCATCCGGATCAGCCCTAGGCAGCCCTTCCCCCACCACTCCACGAGCAGTAGGAACTATTCATGAAAGTCAATGGGATTTGGTACCCCCAGTACCAACCACAGCCCGAGATTCATCGTGACCACCCCAGCTTCAGATGGTCTACTGGAGGCACTTCATCCCAGCAGTAGCCTCCTGCACAGGCAAGGCAGGGCAGCCAACCACAGCACCCCCAGTACTCCCACCAGCAGCAACACGGTCCTCGTCCCTAGTATCACGGAAAATAGTTGAGGCACCAGCAGCCTCAACAGGAGTACTCCCAGCCTCCTCCTCACTACCAGCAGAGCCAGCCTAATTTCCAGCAAGGCAACCCATCTGGTTCTCATGGTCACTCATATGATAACCCTTCTTTTGATGATCTCTCCCGCATGTTGACAGACCAGCATGCTACCTTCCGGCAAGAGATGGGCGAGTTCTGGTTGGAACGAGAGAAATAATCAAGGGTAAGGCCACCGTAATTGCTCAGAGTGAACTCAACCCGAACAATATAAAAAGGAAGTCTGAGTAGGTACATTGACTCTTCTAGTGGTATTCAGAATGACACTTATTCTGCATTTGATGTTGATTTTGTGTCACATAGGAGCGGTAGGAAGCCATACTGTGGTGACTCATCTAGGCAACACCCCGATGTAGATTCTAGGGCGCTAGACGAAGTCAGGCGTGGTACTGATGCCGCTCACCATGATGAAGATGACAGTGGTACTGAAGGCACCATGGATGTTGATCCAGATGATGGTGCTGAGGTCATTGTAATACCAATTGCAGACAATGGTGTTGATTCCACCAATTTATCATATGCAAAGCCAGAGTGCGGTATTGACATCGTAATTCCAGATGCTATCGGTGGTACCGATGCCACCAAAAATCATGCATTTGTGTTGACATCTCCTGTAGCTGAAGAGTTATTTAAAAAAATGCAAAAAATGGAAAAACATCCAAAATAAAAAAAATGTAAAGGAAAGGTTTTTGTATCTCCTGTGAATCCACCTATTGTGCTTGATGATCATTTTATGGATTCTAATATGTTGAATGATCGGGAACCTATTCCTGACCTTCATCCATCCAGAGAGGGTCCCTCCATCCCCTTCCCTCAAGCACTCCACATAGGGAAGGATGAAAAAAAAGAAAATCCCAAAAAGAGGCACCAGTTAGAGTTCAGCAAGCAGATGATAGACAAATTTCAAATTCAGCTAACTCTGCAGGAGGCACTTGAGCACGTCCCTCTATTCCAGAAGAACATGAGAGAGAAGACCACAATCCAAGAGGAATCACAATGCATAAATCCATATGCTCACCTGTGCCACCTGCTTCGCCATCCAGAACTGATTGCCATCCATGAGACCCGATGCAGGAGCTCCCTTTGTCTGATGCCATATTCACGAGCTACGGTTCAACTACACTATATTAGACATCGGATCCTCGATTAACCTCCTCCCGGCTCCCTTAATTGACCGTTTTGATTTGGCCCTCTTAAATAGAGCAGAACAATCCTTCAGTTTGCATATCGATCTATTAAGAGGCTGAAGGGGTTACTAAAGGACGTTGTCATCACAATTCAGGGCTTGAAATTCCTCGTCGACTTCGTTGTGTTTGACATGGAGATACTTGATTTTGTGACGGAAACCCATCATTTTGGGATGACCGTTCTTGGCCAAAGACGAGGTAGTATCTGATCATGATAGCGAAAAGGTATACTTTCACGTCAAGGGTGAGAGTGTACAATAGAGACGATTGAGGAGCTCAGAGCCAGAGATTCAACATGCTTAGAGTAGACCATCGATTCAGAATAGATGATAGAGGTAGAACTAGACGTCTATTAAGAGTGTGATTTTGTGATTACTGATGATGAAGTCATTTGGAAAGATCTAGTTTCATGAGCTCTTATCACACCTTTAGACACTGCAGAGTTACAGATGACCGCAGATGAGAGTTTGGAGAGAGCACTCATGGCACAAGACACTTCAGAGGCTGACGACCGTGATCTGGGTAGTGAAGCAGATTATGTTTCATGTGATTCAGATTGAGATCCCTTGGACTTAGACACTTATTTTGACTGGCAGGACTTTGATGATTATTTACTGTGTCTGATCACCACAGAGCCCATAGCTAGGACGGAGATCGAGCCAGTATAGTTGGTAGATACACCAGCAGGGCCGTCTCCATAAGATTTGCAGATTCAGAGAGAGTTCTCCCATGCTGATTTGGTTGCTTTCATGCAGACTTTTTAAAGGCCAGACCTGCCAACTCCCACTTGTCCCGAGTTGAAGACCTTACCGCAGAGCATGAAGTACAGATTCGGTGCGGGCAAGCCTGACATGTTCCCAGTCATAATCTCAGCAGATTTGATTGAAGACCAAGAATCACGCTTGATGGAGGTTCTTGAAAGAAATCGCAAGGAAATCAGATGGTGTGTAGTTGATCTTCAAGGTATAAGTTCGACCCTATGCTCCCACCACATTTATCTTGAAGATGATGCCAAGCCATCGCGTGAGTTCCAGTGGAGGCTGAACCCGAATCTTCTACATGAAGTCATGAAGGAAATATCTAAGTGGTGGAGCGTCGATTTTATCTACCCCATCTCCGACTCCAAATGGGTTAGTCCATTGCATGTGGTAACCAAGAACATGGGTATCACCACAGTTGTGAGCGAGTCTGGAGAGGAGATAGATACCCGAGTACCCAGTTCTTGGGGGGTCTGTGTGGTCTACATATGATTGAATCAGGCTACCAAGAAGGATCATTTACCTCTATGATTAGTTGATCAGATTATTGAGAGGTTAGCTAGGAAGAGTCATTACCGTTTCCATGATGGGTACTCGGGGTACAATCAGGTGGACATAGATCTCGAAGACCAAGAGAAAACGATGTTCACCAATCCATTCGGAACGTTTGCTTTTTGAAGGATGGCCTTTGGTCTATGTAATGTTATGGCTACATTCCAAAGGTGCATCTTTCCATTTTCTCAGACATGGTGAGCGAATATTTAGTGGTACTCATGGATGACTTTTCGGTCTATGGCGATGTGTTTGATGCTAATCTTGTTTGCCTAGATCGAGTACTTCAGCGCTGCATCGAGATCAACCTTGTCTTATCTTGGGAGAAGGGTCATTTCATGATGACTCAAGGGATGTTCCTTGGTCACACCATCTCCAACAGGGGCATGGAGGTCGATCTGGCCAAGGTGGATATCTTCAAGAAGCTCACTCCACCGTCCAATTTGCAGTTGCGGTCTTTTCTGGTCGGTTTCTACCGATTGTTCATACACAACTTCAATCGTATTGCTCAACCGCTCACTGATCTACCGATAAAAGACATCGAGTTCCTTGTATATGATAAGTGTCTTTCATCATTTGACTCTCAAGGGATTAGTTGTGCAGGCTCCTGTCCTTCAGCCACCCGGTTGGTCTCTCCCATTCGATATCATGATGGGCGCTTCTGATTTTGTCGTAAGGGTTGTGCTTGGACAAAAGAGGGATGGATTGCCTTTCGCCATTCACTACGCTAGCCGGACATTGGATATCGCTCAGTGGAATTATATTGTGACTGAGAGGGAGTTGCTAGACGTAGTCTTTGCTCTGGATAAGTTTCGATCTTACATTCTTGAATCTAGAGTGACTATTTACACAGATCACACCGCCATTCGACACCTCATGGCAAAGAAGGATGCCATATCCAGATTGACTAGATGGAGCCTTCATGTCAAAGAAGGATGCCAAAGCCAGATTGACTAGATGGAGCTTTCTACTCTGTGAGTTTGATATAGATATTAAGGATAAACCTTGAGTTAAGAATGTGGTGGCAGATCACCTCTCCCGTTAGAGAGCTTTGACGATTCTGATCAAACCACACCTATCATAGGAACATTCCGAGATGAGGCGATTCTTGCTATCACCTTGCTCACATGGTATGCTGACATTGTGAATTATCTTTTTGCTAATAGGGTTCCACAAGGTTGGCCCAGGTAGCGACTTGAGACCTTCCTCGCGAAGGAAAAGTCGTACCATTGGGAGGATCCAACCCTTCCATGAAGTGGGGATTATTGTCCGGCATCGGTGTATTCCTCACGAGGAGCACCATAGAGTCCTCACCTATTGACACAAGCTTGAAGCAGGAGGACATCATTATGGGAGACGGAGAGCATAGAAAGTTCTCCAATCCGACCTTTGGTGGCCTACCTTCTCCAAGGATTCAGATGAATTTGTGAAGAGGTGTACTGACTGTCAGAGGATGGGCACTTGTGGTTAGAGAAATATGATGCCGATGTAGCCCATTCACTTCTGTGAGGTTTTTGACGCATGGGGCATCGATTTCATGGGTCCATTCCCTAAGAGTCGAGGATTTGAGTACTTTCTGCTTGCTGTAGATTATGTTAGTCTTTTGGTTGAGGCCATCCCCGCCTGAGCCCCATATGCAAAGACTGTTTGCAAATTTTTGAGGAAGGATATCAACGATTCAGGGCACCTAGAGTCTTGATTTTTGATGGAGGGACTCATTTATAAACAATAAGGTGAGGTCCCTTGCTAACGAGTTCAGCATTCACCATAGAGTTGTCACTCCTTATGATCCATAGACTAATGGTCTTGCTGAGGTTTCAAATAAGGAGATTAAGACTATTTTGCAGAAGGTTGTTTGCCCAGACCAAAAGGATTGGTCACAGCTTTTGGACTCGGTCTTGTGGGCCTATCGAACTTCCTTCAAGACACCTTTTGTCACATCTCCCTTTCGACTCGTTTTTGTCAAGCCATGCCACTTACCAGTTGAGATCAAGCACAAGTCACTTTGGGCAGTTATTGAGCTATTATTGGATCCCAAGAGTGTAGGAGACTAGAGGAGAGTGGAATTGGCAGCCCTGGAATAGTTAAGAGACACAACCTTCTCAAGTAGCATGCAGTATAAGGATAGAGTAAAGATATGGCATGATTCTCACATCAACCATAAACAGTTGAGCAGAATCCGAGAGTATGGCTATTTGATGCAAGGTTGAGATTATTTCCAGGGAAATTATAGAGTAAATGGAAGGGACCATACTTGTTCTGAAAGGTGCACAACAATGGTAGCATTGATATATCTAATTTGTCTTTCGAATCCACCTTTCGAGTCAACGGTCAACGCCTGGAGCCTTATCTTGATTATGATCAGTTGATCGTCGATGTTGACCATATTCATTTTGTATGAGATGTAATCTTTGACTCACATCACATGCATCTCATGCCTGATTCTCACTTCTTCTCTACAGCTGTATAGATCCACATTAGCTATATCATTCACACTTTCGGTTTAATACCTCGGATCCATCTTATGATTTTGCTATACTTGTACTTGATCCTTTGTATAGGGGGTATTAGACTTGTGATTTTCCATTTCCTTCATTATCTTTGGGGATTTTTACCCAGCAGACCTTATAAATGTTTTAAAATGCCTCTACGACCTTTTGCACAACGTAATTACCGCATCGACCCTGTAAATTACCCAAAGAACACCCACATGCTTAAAACATATTACCCGGAGGGTTCATGGGGTAAGAGATGGCAAGTTTACGGGGTTGAGGGGGGAATTAGGTTGTTTCAAAGGTCGTGGAGGTGATTGGCAAAGTTTATAGGGTCTGCCGGGTGAAAATCCCTTATCTTTATTTCTTTTACCTATGCTCAGGGATATTTTACCCTAAGTACAGAGGAGTTAACGTCGGTACATTCTACTCCTCAGTTTTTCCCTTTGTGTGCAATCTTCTATACTTATGGTCACTTGATCCTAAGTATAGGGGGATGACCAACTTATATTGATTTTATTCTTTCATTCTTTCGAGTCGTTATAGTATAGCATTCTTTTCACTTCCCTATACTCACCACGAGTTATGTCTTCCTTCATCGCTCTCTGATCACTCTGAGGACATCGTTCGAGCTAAGTATAGGGGGTGTCGTATATATATTGTATATACACTTTAGCCACAACTCGTACTTTATATATTAATAATATGGCTATTATTTATAAAATAAGAATAAAAATGCCTTCAAAATCTGTTCAAAAATTATTTTTGTACAAATTTTCAAAAAAATATTTGTGAAAATGTTTTATTTTCAAAATGTTTTGTAAAATTATTTTCTGTACAAAAATTAAGTATACTGTACAAAAGTTTTGAATACTATGTGAAAATAAAAATTTTGCAAAAATTGTTTGTGAAAACTATTTTACAAATTTATTTTGCGACATAAGGAAATAAATCTAGGGTATGAAAACTACTTGTATATGTGGATACATTAAAAACAAGAAAGCTACCCCTAAAATCCATCTTGTACATAAAACTTGTAACAAAAACCTTTTTATAAGAATATTTCCTCATTTTTCAAAAATACCAAAAAAATTGAAAAAATATTTTCATAAAATTTTGCATATTTTGATAATTCTCTACAAAAAGAGTTTTGTATACACTTGCATGTGCATTCTTCATAATCATGGTTGACATTTAAACTAGTCTTTAATTAAGTTGAAAATGGAGCTTGGTTAGACCTTAATCCACTTAACATCAGAGGAACCTTATGGGACTTGGGTTAAAATTTTTCAGGTCCTTAGCAGCTCAATTCTTTGAGTCCACTAGGCTATGCACATGTCATCTTAATGAGACTATGTGGAACTCTTAACAACGCACGCATGACTCTGAGAGACAATGGCTTGACTTGGACACACACCTAACACATATCTCAACACGGATGAGGTGGTGAGGAGACAGAATCTTTTGGCTTGGAGTAGCATACGGGGATAGTACAGCTAGCCAGAGCCTCTTGTCCTCCTCTAGGGAGGGATGCTCACCTCAACCTGTTCTCGTAACATTGAAGTCTAACGACACGAGAGTGTGGGTTGCA
This sequence comes from Ottelia alismoides, assembly GCA_037367405.1. Taxonomy (NCBI): domain Eukaryota; kingdom Viridiplantae; phylum Streptophyta; class Magnoliopsida; order Alismatales; family Hydrocharitaceae; genus Ottelia; species Ottelia alismoides. The sequence goes on from JAZKJV010010237.1 coordinate 265,905, forward strand.
ATAAGGCTTCAAAAGAGGGATAGTCTACTGGTTCAAGAAAAAAAAACTCCTTATGTATATGATGCACCTTGTATATATGATGTATATATGTCGAAAAAAATTACAAAAACTCCTAAATGGGGACATGCCTAATTAAAAATAAAATGCCTGTCGGAGTGTATATAGTGAATAAGCAAAGCTTATGTATTCCACTGTCTCTTCTCAAGTAAGCTTGCAGCTTGACTTAGATACATTGGTTAAGCTCCAAGGGATAAGTGGCTACATTGGTCAGGGTCCATTCTCTTCTTTCCCCTCTTCTTGAGCTCGTTGTATTTGAACTTAGAAGGGAATACCTCGCTCCTCGAGGAAAGAGTTGTTAACCTAGGGGATTAGAATTGCCCTATTGAGGGATGTTGTTTCTTTGCCATTTCTGAGGTGGGGAGCTATATATCACTTACACAATACAAGGAAAGATTCATAATCACTAGAGTTTGCATATGTCGACTTGTTCTAACATGCTTGTTAAGGAGTCGTGACCATAGAACTGTGGAACTTGATGGTTGTTGAGTCTTAAACCTGTTTCCCAATATGGTTCTGCCAAATTAATAATCCAAAGGTCTAACCGAGCTCCATACTCCAATTTACTGAAGACAAGTTCAATAATCAACTATGATGCTTTCTTTTTCTTCTTCATGTTTTCTCTTCTTTTTTAAATAAGAGTTTGCTAAGGGACTAGCAAAGGTAAAGTATAAGGGGATGATGAATCTACGATTCACATTCTTTATTCTTTTATTTTACCTTTATCTTTAGTAGAAACACATATAATTATATGAAAATACAATAAATTAACATTGCACCGGCCATTTTTAATATTGCATATTTAGCACATATTTTCCAAAAATAAAAGAATAAAGAGAAAAGAAAAATAAAGATGTATTTAGAATAAATATAGAGTGACCCAAACCCCAAGAGAAGGTCAAACCTTGGCCTTATCAACAAGGAATATAAGTAGGGGGAGATAGAGTATATTATAGACATTACATATACAAATAAATATTTGTTTTACAAACACTTGTATATAGATCTAATAATAAAAAATCAGAAAGCACAAAATAAAATTAAAATAAAATCCACAATTCATTGTACAAAAGCCATATGTGTGTATAGTGTATACATTACCAAATTATTAAAAATACCTTTATTCGATTCGTAAAAATCAAATAAAAATTATTTTATATTCCTCAATTTATTTTCTAAACAAAAAATATAAAAGAAATTATATTTTTGCAGAAATAGTATAATAAAAATACAAGTATAGAATATTTAGGTATAATATACCTATGCATAATACACTATATTATACATAATGTTTATATGATGTCATAAAAATGATCAAAAGTCACAAAATGTAGTTTGTAAAAGAATACACATTATTATTATATTCACTTTTTATTTTACAATCATTACATATTTTTCATTTATTATTCTTTCATTTTATCAGCCTAGAATTTTCTGATTGGAACACGTGAGAATGTTGACCATTGTCAATCATCTCCCCTAGCTGACCTGACCTGACAAACCCTTCACCGGAGCTTCTTCTCAACATTTTCATGATCGGGTCAGGACTCCTTTTACATCGATTCTTGCGCCCGATTATTCTCCTATGATCCATGAACCTCATGGATCCCTAGTCGCAATTGTATCATCTTAGGGTTTCGTTGAAACTTCCGATCTCTCTAGACACTAGCTTTCCCCTATAAATTGTCTTCTCCTCCCGAGCTTAGCAGCTCGTGCCTCACACGACCATTACCCATTAGCCACCTCTAGGATGGTGACAGCTCATCAGAGGACCCCTTTGGAGCTCTAGTGAGTGCCTGGTTGCATCTTCTCAGCTCATGGTTGGAGTCCTCCGTCGCGACAAGCCTCCCGACCTTCTGCATCTTGATTGAGGCCATAACCTCGCCAACCGCCTTGCCTGAAGTTCCTGAGCACATCTGCAACTCCAGGTATTCCATATCCACTTACATTTCCTCCCTTTACTTCGATTTAGCCATTCCACTCCGTCGCAACTCCGCCTGCTCTGACCACTGTGTCATAGCTCCGTCACGCACCTCTATTCGCATAGATTGCTAAGATGACTTACCCATCATCTCCTAGCGTGACCTTACTTCCTTAGACTCGCTCTTCAGAGTGAGATTAAGGTCTGATCTCCCTCTCCCATGTTTGTTAGAGATAACACTCTAACCCCCACTCGTTTCTCTCTATTTTCCAAGCAATAACTGGACCAGAGCAAAGCCTCTGAGTCCTGTTACCCTTTACTGGTGTTGGTTCACGTGAGCAAACCCAGTTGGTGACCCAGCCGCACAAGTAGAACATCTCCAGAAGGAGCACCACCTCCCAGA